>JAOXNR010052147.1:0-17402 GCA_028571225.1 Parsonsia alboflavescens | reverse complement strand
AAATTTGATCAAGAATTCCTAGGGATTAGGTTTTTTTTTTTTTAGGATTTAAATTATTAAATGTATTTAAAAAAAAAAATTTTTAAAAAAGATTTTTTTTTTGTTTTAAAAAAAGATACTTGATCGTTAAAGACTTAAAAAGACCACAATATAATTTGAGCTTCAATGTCCATAATAACATTTACCTCTCTATATATATAGTTTACGTGGGTTATAAATTTATAATTCTTGTGCAGTTACAAAAAGTAAATAATGATATACTCCCTCCATCATTAAATATAAGTTACTAGCCATCATCTTGAAAAAATTAAGGTGCTATTGTTTTTCCTTAATGTTTCTATTTATATACTAATCAAACTAACAATATAAAAGAAAACGCAAAAAAAAAAAGTCAAAAAGATAATACAAAAAAAATACCTTTAAAAAATCAATTAACTAATAATAATGACTTGCAATTAATGACGTAGGGAGTATGTTATTATGAACAAATTAAAACTACAAAGTCCACATAAATCTCGTCTATTGAACAATTTTCCTTTCTCTAATTTGAATTGTCAAAATTGGGAGGTTTTAAACAAATTCAAAATACTATTGAAATAAAGAAAATAGTATTCCAGTTCAAGTTGGTTTCCGTTATTAAATGTGACCTCCAAGTTAGGAAATCGGACCGGGTAGGGAAGGGAAGGGAAGTTCGTTGCACGATTCTTGTGCACACATTTAAATCACAATCCATTAGAAATGAAAGAGAAAAATAATGACGGAAAATGCATATAAATCACAATATATATAAATACATACGAAAATATAATGAAACATGTACATTTTATATGGAATGTATCTTTAAATCGGATGTTAATAGTTAACTTTTATTATTTGATTATTAGAAACTTAATTATGTACCCTATATTGTATCATCCTATATATAATGGAATATAATATAATATAAAGGTTTTCAATTATGTCTCATATGTTTGCAATCAAAATTTCACATGAAAAATGTATTTTATATTTTTTAGTACTTCTTTCATTTAACAAAAGTCTATATATATATATATATATATATGATAATGTTATAGATTATACTAATGCACTCTGTATAGAGTGTATGATTAAATTTTTTAACATCAAAATTAACAAGCAACATCTCATCTTATTTTAAAAAATTTAAAAGATATATTTTATATATCATATCTTAACATGATAAGCTAAACTGGATCAAATTTATTATTATTTTTATATAAAAAAAAAGTTAATCGTTAAATTTAACCGTTTTGGACTTAACAGTGCACTATGAAATGCAATGTTTTTGAAATCTTGTGCTAATTGTTCGGTGAATAATTATTTCCACATCGTAGGCAACCACATTTTTTATACACTTAATGTTTAGGGGGAATTATCCATGTGGCAACAATATGACTTGCTAGTTAGAATCTACGGTCCTTCAGCTCTCGCGTGTGCAAAATTTCGGCCATTTATTTTTTATGTACTAAAAGTTTTGGAGCAATTTTTTTCTAGAAAAATTGTTTAAAAAAGTTATTTAGTTTTTTGTTCGCTCTATTTATCATGCTCTATGTTAAAAATAAGGACTTAACTCATTTAATTCCTCATCTTTGAATGGATCTATAATTTAATCTATATGTTTTTTTTTAATCATTATTGATCCCTCAATATATTACGAATAATCAATTTACTCTAACTTACCTACTGACAATCTACACGACTGAACTGAGTAAATTTAAAAGAGCAAGTACATCAAGCATATCATTCCCAAATCCCTTCTCCAACAATGACTATTTAAAACCTTTGCTGATTGGTTAAGAATTGCTTAAATCGCCCAACTTTGCGAGGTGAAAAGTCTCATAAACTCATAATTTCCTTAAACACATTTCATAATTTCATTCTTCTTGTTTTCAGAAGACACCCCAGGGATGGGCGTCAGAACCTCCATACGTAGCATTAATGTTCTACAGTTATTATTTTAGCCCCTTCATTATGAATATTTCCACAAGGCAAGCTTCATGTGACAAACCCATCATCATTGTGTTCTCAATATTTTATTTTATTTTATTTTATTTTATGGGTAGAAAACAGATATCCTTGTAAAATTATAACGAAATTCACTTTCAAAGAAAATGATATATACGCACCAGGATCGGAGTGTCAAGAGAACATCAAACTCATACAAGAAGTAATACCACTATTGATATTGCCCCTTTATCACAACTGTTTGGAGCAAGATAAACCAATGACAACCCTGGTTTGGAGTATTGGATGGTTAATCTGATGTGATCAAAATTTATTGTGAACAAAATAAAAATAAAAGAAAGGAAATTTCAGTTGGACAGTGTAGTTTTACTCTCTAACTCTGCTGAGCATTTTTGCCTCTGTTTTTGTGCAAATGAGTAGATCACAGTATACTTCATCTGAGGGGGAAAAAAATAGAAAAAAAAAAAGATGAAGACAGCAATTAAATTTCCAAATCACAGAAAATCCCAAATCATAACTGGAAAACTATCCACAGGCAACTACTGAAATCAAGTTTAATGTACAAATGCAGACTGATGCAATGGATGAAATTGAACCAAAAAGATTTTGACAATCATGACTTGGCAAAAAACTGGTTACATGTCTTGATGCTTAGGAGGTGCTGACTCTATTATATGCAGAAATGAGAAACCAGAAAATGAGAAGAGCACAAGAAATACCTGTCCCAGTTTCGCAGCAAATGTCAAAGCAAGACAAATCTTTTCTTTTCCTCTAAAACCCTATTTTGCACCAGCCTCAAAGGTCTCTGTCTAAGCTTTGCCCCATTTGTTTGCATCTCTAGAAGAAGAATCATATGCAAATAGAAAAATTACAAGTCCAAGGGACTTCCTGGCCGTTCTGGATGGATGATTCACATACTCAAAATAAGCTGAACGCCTCTTATCAGATCAACTTAGACATCACTGATACATCTCAAGAAGGATGCTCGTGAAGGACTTAAAAAAACATCCCTGGTTTTTTGAGACAAGAGGGATTATGAACTTTGTAACTACCAGCTGCTATGTACACAATAAATTGTTCGATGTCTCATCCAACTTCAAAGCCATGCAACCTGTCAGTAAACCAGTGAAAATTCTCTGTAGAAGAAAAAAATGATATTTCCTCCTGCAATGACAATTTTCTAGCAAGATATTCAGAAAATTGATGAAAAAGCAATTTAGAGTTCTCTGGAAATAAAATCAGTTTTATAAAGAAGAAGAAAAAAAGGGAAAGTAGTCCTTGTACAGTTTTGAGTTAGTAAGAAAAGAACTAAGAGAAGAACATTGCTTTAAAGCTCATTTTATAAAAATAACCTTTTGAATAAATTCATTTGATTTAAATATATTTATTTTATGACAAAATAACCATTCCAAAGATCATTGAAACCTTTTCTACCCTCCCTCTCAACCTCAACCTCCTCTTCCATCCATTCACTTTTAGAGAGAACCAGTTACCACTCTAGAAGGGGCTCCTCATCCTCCTTTTCTATTCCATTCTTTCTTACTAAAACTACCCACTGTAACCTGTTTGTTTCCTCATCCTCCCCAAATCCCTAAATCCTAACTAGCTGTAAATATGGCAAATAATTTGGAACAAATCAAATCAAGTCTTCAATTTTGACCATTTATAGAAAGGAGGTGGTGCATCTTAAATTAAAGTTTAGTTGTATCATGAGAGATAATCAATATGGATGCTTGTGGGATAATTTTGGATGAAGGCATGCAAGTCCATGAACCAATATCTCGACTAATGCTTAAAAGTCACAAATCTTTGATACAGTTGTTATTACACCAACTTTGATTACACATTCAGTAGCAGAATGACCATCAACTTCATCCAAGCTAGAACTCTCAAGGAAACTTCCTAAACTCATCCCCATATAACATATTATTTATCCACTTTCCACAGACCTGAGAAAAATCCGCCTAAAAGGAAAAGGCCCAAATCTCCACACTGTTTTAAGTGAAATATCTGTCATACTCATCAAGAGATTTGCAGTGACGCTGCGATGGCACAGATGAGGCAACAATTCTCAATTATCCGTGTCAACTGTGTATCAGTTGAATTTCAATTTATGTGCAGCACAAAGTAGTAGCTACAAAGTTGGATCCAAAACATTCAGATCAAGTGCCAAAAGTGGAACTTCAGTTGCCCAAGTTAGGAATCTGAGTTGATCATGCGAGACTTCAACAATTGACAGAATGTTATTGACTATCTGAAACATTTTGTGTATGAGCTGAAGGTCAACAAGAGATGCTAGAGAATCTCAGGACAAACACAAGTAGATGGATGCCACAAGGGGCATATGGGGCTTAAAAGTTATCTTCTAAAAGAAAAGGTCAGAACAGTGAATATAACAATAGATATGAGGATTTCAAGTATGTTCCTGGTAACCTGATGCTGGATTTTACGTAGACATTACAGCAAAGTCAAACAAAAATAGGAAATATTCTAAAATTTTTTAATCTTAATGTGTATCTTAAATACAGACTGAGCTTGGTAGTCTTAAACAGGAGCCACCATACCATTAATGCGTCAAAATAAGCAACAACACTATTCTAGTCTAGGAATCAATAAACTTAAGTGTTACAGATAACAAATTTGTACGATTTCATTTCCTTTTCAGTACATATGGAATTATTCTTTTCACCTTTAACTAGGATAAAGCTTCTGAACCAATGAATGCATACTCGAAAAACTTCTTGATCAATATTAATTAGTTGAAAGTCCTGACTTTTAAGACTTCAGTTACCAGGGCAATGTGATCCAAGAATTGTTGTCGAATAGTTCTATTGACCATACTTAGGAACAAAAAAAAATTTTTTGAGGAATTAAAAATCATTCAGTTTAGCCACACAGAATCTATAAATTATAATCCCCACTCCTTTCCTTCTCATTTCTTGGAAACTTACCAGAACATGTATTAGAATGGAAATTTAATTAATGCATTATATTCAAATGGAAGTGAAAACCAAAAAGGAAGTTTTAGAATTTTCTGCAATGAACGAAAAAGCTATCAACTTCACATGAGTACAAAGGAAGTACAATTAATCAATAAAACCTGTCTTCCGCAATACAGCGTTCCGAACCTGCCTTAAATCCCTTCCTTTGAGGGTCCTTCCAACACCTTCAAGCACTGAGAAAGCCAACATCGGCTCCTGTTTGGAGGCAACAATCACATGAGGCGGCATCAACTCTGCATTATGCTTATCCTCATCATCATCACTATCTTCTATAACATCATCAAATAACCGGGCCTCCCTACTCCTCCTCATTGCCTCAGATAACATAGGAACATTTACAGGGGCAGATTGCTGGAATAACTTATGCGGCTGTGGAGGCCGTTTAGGAATGAACATACGAGCAGATGAAGAAGATGTCGTTAAGTAGGAAGGAGAAGTAGCAGACACCGGCGATACGGACACTGATGATGCTTTGTGGTTGAACACGGATCTCATCTCCGACTCAGACTGGACGGGCAAAGCAGCAAGTATGCCCGGTTGATTATGGGAAGGAGGCTGGGAAATAGCAATCGTAGAGGTGGGAGTAGGGAGGGCAGAGGAAGACGCAGAAGGGGAGAGGACAGGTGAAGAACAAAAGATGTCAGGTTCGAAGAGCTCATTTTCGTGAGAATTCGTGGGGTGTGACAAGGAATTGGGAGGAATGGCAAGGAGACGGTCTGAGTAGGGTGGCTTTCCATGATGATGGCGGCGGAATCCGCTGCCGGAGGCGGTGCCGTTCGATTCCATTT
This sequence comes from Parsonsia alboflavescens, assembly GCA_028571225.1. Lineage (NCBI taxonomy): Eukaryota > Viridiplantae > Streptophyta > Magnoliopsida > Gentianales > Apocynaceae > Parsonsia > Parsonsia alboflavescens. The sequence continues at coordinate 11,626 of JAOXNR010052147.1, read as the reverse complement.
TCAGATCTTTCTGCACGACATAGAATCAAATCAATAGAAGGGGAATAGGAATTAAGGAATCGAATGGAAATTGGGAACGTAAACGTGAGTGAAGTGGGCCAATATTTTGGTCAAATGGAGATTTAATTCTATTTTTTTTAGGGTTGACAGAAGGGGTCCGCTAGAAGATTATGAATGGGCCCATCCCCGAAGATTGTTTTGTTACAAGTTTGTGGGTAATTATAATTCATTCAAAGTTTTGATCTTTAAAGGTGTTTTTTTTAAAAAATTTTTTTATAATCTCTAAACAATTTACAATTAGTCATTTTGATCGGATTTTTAAAAAATATTATTTAATTTTGAAGTTAATGGTGAACTGATCAAAATGGGAAGGATATTACCATCAATACATTGTTCGTGAGGTAAAATTTTAAATTAAAAAAAAAGGATCTCACAGATATAACAATTAATCCCAATCCTGATTAATGAATTTTTTCAATTCCTAGGGTTCTTACTATTGGCAATTGTATCAGGATGAGGAGCGAACAACAAAGAGGAAAGTCCGACAACATTGAGAGGGGAATGCTTAGCTCGTCGGACTTTGAAAAGTATTTTGAATAAGTATTGCTAACCTTCAATTGGCGACTGCTAGTTGAGTTGGATTGCAGTAGACTGATTTGTGTATCATTTTTAGTATAATGGGTCTTGCAATAGTAATCTTTGAGTAATGGGTCTTGCAGTAGTAGTAGAATATTAGAATCAATCGTAATCACTTCCTTGTCATCCTTGTCTTCGCATCAATATTATCCTTACACCCAAAATGCACATGTGTAGCCAATTGTAAGAGATAATTCTCTGGAGTTACTGTATACTCTTTTCTTTCATAGCAAAATCTCTTCATGATTCTTGTAAAACAAAGGCTAACTATGCTAGTGAGATGAGAATTTCTGATTCACATATGTTGGTCGAGTTTTGCTCTTCTTCTTTTAGGAAATGTTGTATCTTAACCATTCCTTGTGGTAGTTTTACTGGAATTGCACTTGAGGGTGTTAAAATTTATTTCTTGTTTAGGTATGCATCAATGTAGAGTCATTTGGAGTGGGATTTTTAAGTAGAAGAGGGATGAATATGTTTTCTTAGATTCACTGTATTTCAATGCATATGTTACCAACAAAGACAAAGAAAGTGTCATGAGATGGATTATGAAGGTAGACATATTCAAAAAGAAATATGCACTTATTCCTATTGTATTGTGGTATGTTCTCAATTTTGTTTCCTCTCACATTAATTTATAACTATCCTTTGTTGATTCTATAACATATTATGTAATGTCAACGTTATGGAGTTTATTATATATTTAGGTAGATTTTGATTCTCTAGGTCCCATTGGACTTTTTTGATTCTACGCCACAATAGTGATGATGTGAAAAGTCTAAGCATGATCTTGTTGGATTCTCTTTGTGCGGCTAATCATAATCTTGAAAGAAAAATACGTGAGTAAGTCATTCAATTTTGTTTAACTTTAAACTATGAGCGTGTCTATTATTTAAAAAAAAAAAAAAAGAAGAGAGAGAGAGAAGATAATTTATTCTCTTATTATGTAGGTTTGTATTAGACCTATATAAGATGCAAGACAGATGATATGTCACTATGGACTTTGTTAGACAGATCCTAATTATGTGTCCCTCGGTAAACACTATAAATTCTTTTGTTTAAAATAATTAAGTCAATATTGAGATAACTCATTTAGTTTTGTTTTTTGACGTAATTTTTAATTTGGTTGCAATTAAACTAAGGTTCCCCAACAAGAGAGGGGAGAAGAGTGGGGATGGTATTTCTTTTATATGCCAAATTATTTATAGAAAATGAACCAAATACGTTCACCATTGTAGAAGGTTATCCATACTTTGTAAGTAATCAATCACCATTGAAATTTCATTTTCCTTAGTAGCTTTCCTGATTATTACAAAGTACTATCCTTGCAGATAACCAAGAAATGATTCACCACAGATGACTTCAAGGACTTCCAACAAAGGATAACCATGCAAGACCAGCTTTTGTATGAATGCATCTTGATGATAATATTGATGACATTGTAAAGGATGATAATGCTCAACAATCTCATATTTCGATGGAGGGGTTTGATTCTTGCAGAGGTGAGGAGATTGATGATGTCATCTTGACATTTTGTGATACCATTGAGAGGGGGTTGGAGGATGCGAGTAGCATGACAATCAATTGTTCTTCGATTTCCTTTGTAGATAATAATAAGCAAGGAACTATAGGGGCTAGGAATCAAGCCAATGAAGGAGCTAATGAGGTTATAGATGACCCTAGGCCTGTTGGTGATGAAAATAAAACCGTGGGGGTTAGGGAAAATGATCCGAATGACAATATGGAGAATGAATTAGATGAGGGGCATGATAGTCAAGCTGATGGTGATGATGACATGACAGAAGTTGAAAAATTTCATGATCCAGATTATGAGTTTAGTGATGAAGAAAATTTTCAAAAATAAAGATCAACTTTTCAAGGACCTTGATCATTTCAAGTAGGGGCTTGATAGGATTATTGTTCAAACTGAGAGGGTTGAAAAGATTTATGGTGATAAATAGACGCACAATGCAACTAGCAATGTTGAAGAGAGAAAAAATTTAGAAGCTGAGGATAAAGACCTAGAGGGAGAGCTTGCACCAAAAACTATCCAGAAATCCTTGGAAGTTACTGCCAAGGGAGCTTAATGTGCAAGTGCACAGAAAACCCAAAAAAACAAGACTGGGAGAATTACAGGTGCTAGTAAAAAATGGTTACACTTAGATGATATGGAGGAAGACATGAAATGTGTAAAAAAAGATGTAATACACAATTGTTCAAGTGTTGAGAAAAGAGAAACATCCTATGATTCCCAATATAGTTCTAATGAGGTAGAGGGGGTAGTGCAAAGAAGAAATTTCCTAAATTTAATCCAAAAAGAGATGGAGATGACTCCACCTTTCAGATTGGAATGGAGATCAAATGTAGAGAGGAACTCAAAGCAGCCATTGTGAAACATAGGATCAAAGGAGGGAGAGATATTCAGCTTGTTAAAAATGACGCTACAAATGTTAGAGCAACCTGTAGGGGGCAAACTGTAGTTGGACAATGTATGGCTCTAAAAATCATGACATGACATCGTTCTAAATCATGATAGAATCTAGCATTTGCCAAGTATATAGTAGTCAAGTATATAGATGATTTCAAATCTATAAAAAAGGTTGATATCCAATAATTTTGAGAAAAAATACATAGGGAATTGAATGTCCATGTAACGAAATGGAAGGTGTATAAGATTATGTCTACTGCTAGCGCCTTGATTGAGGGGAAATACAAAGAATAATACAAATTGATATGGGATTATTGTGAAGAATCGAAGAGAAGTAATCCGGACAGTAGTGTTTATATGAGACCCAGATTGATATTGAGATTGATGCACTCTATTTCAATAAAACATATGTATGTCTTAATGCTTTGAGGTTTGGGTTTAAAAATAGGTGTAAAAAGATAATTGGGCTACATGACACATTCCTTAAGGGGCCACATCAAGGAATACTTATAATTGCAGTGAGTATCAATGCCAACAATGGGATATATCCCGTTGTTTATGCTTTGGTTGAAAAAGAAAACAAGGAAACCTGGAGTTGGTTTATTGATGGTCTTATTCAGGATCTTAAAATAGATGATAGTGATAAATGGTGTTTGATATTGGATAGGCAAAAGGTACTACTAATTATTCATTGACATATTTGCTCTTCTTGATAACATAATGAAAGGTTTTCTATTGTTTATTTGCAAGGATTAATTCCAGCTGTACCTTTCCTATTGCCAAAAGCTTAACATAGATTTTGTGTGAGACAGCTATACAATAACATGAAGATACTTCATTCGAGAAATGCCATCAAAGATTTGATGTGGAGATATGCCCAAGCCATATACATAAATAAGTTTGAAACTGAGAAACAAAACCTCAAGTCCTTTGATGAAGCAACTCATAGTTGACTTGTGAATACAGTGAAACCTAGGCATTGAACACGATCACATTTCAGGGAATATGTAAAGTGTAACATACTTGTGAACAATCATAGTGAAATTTTCAACAAGTGCTTATTGCAGGTAAGGTGTAGACCAATCTTAGGTCTATTAGAGGGGATTAGATCATACCTGATGAGTAAACACTGAGCCAGGAGTGAGTGGATTTCAAGACAGTCTAGAATAATTTGTCCTAGTATTGTAAGGATAATTGAGAAACTGAATTAAGAATCTACCCATTGCTTTAATTATTATATGGTGACTCCAAGTTTCAAGTCCGAGAAGGTATCAAAGGTATCATTAAGCAGTTTGCAGTGGATGTGGAGGCAAGGAGTTATACTTGTAGGAAGTGGGATATCTCTAGTATTCCTTGTAAACATGCTTTGTCTGCACTCGAGTATACTGGAAAAGACGCAGAATATTATATTGACGAATGTTATAGCATTGAGGCCTACAAAAGCGCATATGAGCTCTTTATTGGTCCAACAAATGGGGCTAGTAACTGGTCTAAGTCAAATAGGATCCCTTTGAAGCCTCCTAAAAGACTAAGACTTCCTAGTAGGCCTAAGAAAAGAAGAAGACAGAAACCTGATGAAAAAAAAAACTAAGAAGTTGACAATCAACCCAAAAAACTATCCATGGCCTTAGGGACTCGTGTCAGGTGTAGAAAATGTACTCTTGTAGGGCATAACATTAGAGCGTGTTCAATGAATGCCACATCTAAACAAAATGAAGGCTGTGGGGACAAGGATGAATAACATGATGATGAATTTCGACAAAATGCCAGCTTTGAACAGTACAAATGTGACTTTATTGTTGAATTGACAAAGAGTTTTAACAAGTGCAGTAAATGCTCTGAATTGGGCCACAACATTCGGACTTTTGAATAAGGTTTTTAAACTCAAGAATTTATGTAAACTTGTTCGAGGCTTTGCAAACTCGACTCGTAAACTCAACACGTAGACTCTTAGAGTTTATGTGTACCTAAATTTATATATACAATATATATATATATATATATATATATATATATGTATGTATTAAATAATTAATATACTATCAAATAAAATAATACACTAATAATTATATAACAAATTACATCAAACTACCAAAGTTCAAAGTCCTAGTTCTTGTAGGTCTGCTTTCGCCACCAAGCACCTTGGATCATTCTTCTTTCAAAGATTGGTTATTCTTGGAAATTCCTTGTTTGAAACTTGGAAGAAAGAGTTGAGGACATGGGATTTAAAGTTTTGACTTAGAAGTAGAAGAATGAATATGAGATTTGGGAAAGAGAGGTAAAGGTTTTGGTGAATTGGTTACTTTTGGAATGAAAATAATTTTAGAATAGCTTGTTTGGTCGATTTTTAGAATAGAAATGGGTGAATTACCACACAAATTTAATGGGTTATAATTATTTAACTAAAAAATTGAAGATTTTTCTAGACTCGGTGAACTCGGTAGAATTAATCGATTTTAATACGTTTACATATTCAACTAATATATTAAATATTTTAGCTTATTTTATATTTTTTAAACGATTTGACATGGTTACATGTAGTATACTTATAAACTCGAAGAAGTTTACTAGTTAACTTGAGATTTTAACAACCTTGCTTGCGAACATTTAAATATACAATGGGAGGTGCTCAAAATGAAGTACATGCTACTAAAAGAGACAAATCAGCAAGAAACTCCAATGGATCTACTATCAAAAGAGGTAGATCAAATTTGTCATCTAATTAGTCTGTCATTTCTTTTTTTTGTCCAGACGAAACTAATATACCCTTTTTTTTTATCCTTTGATAGCCTTTTGCAGGCAAACAAGGTGAAAAGAAAACAAAGTAGGAGTCATGCTTTTGGAGAAATTGGGCATAACAAAGCAACGTGCAAATCCCCATTTGCATGATTTTACCCCATGATCAAGCCTTTGGTAATGTTTGGAGAGCTTAATTGACATATCTCAATTAGTGTTGGAGTGGGGGTTGACATAATTGTTTACTCTTTTTTTGTGGTTTGTTGATAAATGTGGCTGGTTGGTAATGTTTTTGAATTGTAATGGATGGTTGGATGTTGGATATTGGATGAACTGTAATGGATGGTTGGATATGGATGAATATTGTAATGGCCATAGGATTATATCAGGGCCTATTTCTGTATAAAATTTAGGGATGTTGTTATGGCCATAAATGAATGTCAAAGCTTATTTTTTGTATAAAACTTATGGATATTGTCTAAATCCCCATTTGAATAGTGAAATGGAATGCATTTTGACATATTGTTTTTGTTTGGTTAATTGTGACCCATGCAATAAGATGTTAATAGGTGTGAAATATAGTGCATGTAATACTCCTATACATGGAATCAAAATTTGATCATTCATTCTCAGTTCTTTTGTATTTAAAGCAAGACATGTAACATATTTTTTGTTCCTTTTATTTCATTAAATAATCAGATTTTGGAACTGTACAGATCAAAATGTCTTGTACCATATCTTTTAGATTAAAGTTCGTTGTTTGAGACTTTGCACTATTCTTATTTCTTAATTATTGGCTGGACTATATCCCTTTCTCAGGTAGTTATGTTGTGTCTTAAGTTATCTAACCTGTAAGCCCCCTTATTCATTTTGTTCCCCATAACTATATTTTGGTTAAATCTGATTTAAGGTAATGTGATTTCAATTTCATTATTTTTCCTTCCTCTTAGATTGAATTTTGAAGCTGCGACTTCTGCATTTATATGTTTTGTCTATTTTCATCATAATCAGATAAAAACAAAAATAATTAAAAATCAAGGGGCAATTCAATGGATAATAATAGTAATATTGACATGATGAATATACATCCCCTTCTTAAATAACAACATTAATTGAGTTATAACTCTTTACAACGATACACAAAGAAACCAACCTCTAGAACAAAACACAACCCGCAGCTAATAACAACAACACTAACATCCAACTACCAACAATGACCCTGGAAAATTTAATCATCTGACTAATTACTTAGCCACAAAAATAACATAAACATCCAAGATAAACACAATGCAACAGATAATTTGCCCAGTTTTTTTTTTCTTACAACTTCTTCCTTCATCTGCCTAACTTTCTTTAGTAAACCATGAATCACATTGGCTGATATTTCACATATAGGCAGATCGATCCAAGAGAATAATCTACTACCGAAACAAGACTATACAAATTAGAAAAAAAAAAAAAAAAAAAGGTCAGTAAAATTACCAAAAAATTTGATTAACTAAATACAATTAATATTTTGTAAAACCAAATTAAAAAGATCAAAAAATTCAACTAACCTTTCCCTTCTCACAAGTAAGAAATCTCCTTATTGGATTTAGATTAGTCCATGAAGTTTTTAACACAACTTCTTTTCCATAATAGCAAATCGATGATGGGGAAACAGAGATCTCGCTTGTCTCATTCAAACCTGGCTTCCATGACCCAAATGCATTGCAAGATTCGTCCTTTCCATGTTGCATCTTGAAAGATTTGAATGAAATTCTCACACGGTCAACTCAAGATAGGGAAAGAAAGGAGAGAAAGAAGAAAATTCAAAAATGAAATCGGTGGTTAAAGCTTATGGGATCTATTTTATTTTATTTTTTAATTTTACCTTAGGAACAATGTACTGACGGTAATGAATTTCCTATTATGGTCAGCTCACCATTGACATTTTTGAAACATCCGGTCAAAAGAATCAAAATGACCAATCGTAAATTGTTTAAGGAATATAAAGGCCAATATATATATAAATATATATATATATATATATATATATATTTATTTAAGGATCAAAACTTTCAATGGGTTATAGTTTGAGGACTGAAATACCTTAAAAGTTTTTTCACTCAAATTAAATTAATCTTAATATTAGTATTTATTTTCGATGATTTTGTCAATTTTAAATTTTATCTCATCTTGAGTTTTATCGAAAAATCTCTTTTCTGAATTAAATGTGATTACTGATAAGTGATTGGTAGGTTTTAAAATTGAGATATGTAAACTGTAAATGAAATAAGTGTCAATGAAAAAGGTTAAAAAAAGCTTGACAGACAAAGGATAAGATAGGTAATTCATTTATATTTTTTGCTTTAAAATGTATAAGTGATAATTATTTTCGAAACAAAAACTCTCTTTTTAAATGACAAATATTTTAAAACGTAGAGATTAGATGACATCCCTAAGAAATAAAATAAATAAACTAATAGAAATGTATTAATCTAAAAATATAGATTGTTTAATCTTTTGGAGACGTGTATTCCTCTAGTCCATTTTTAAAGAGATATCGTTGATGGATATACCAAGTTAATTAGAAATGAGATTAATAGAAATTCCTTGAAGATATTTGCGCCAAAGCAAAGGTCCTTGAAGAAAAATTAGTCTATTTGAAATTTTTAATTTGCAAAAATCATATTCTAATTTATGTTTTCTCTCCTAACACACATCTGATTTCAATTCCAATTTTCTATAAAAGGGTAAATGAGGGAATCTCTAAACTTATAAATTGTAATCCCTCCTTCCAAAAATGATTGTTCATATTTCTATTTTGAATTGTCTGGAAATGAATGCTCATTCCCTAAATTAATATATATATATTTTTAAAGAAATTGATATTGTTAAGTTTAAAATGTACGAAGTTAACTATTTTTATTAAATTTTTTGGAAGTCAAAATATGACATTCAATTCCGGAGAGAGAGAGTATTAAATATTGTCAACCTATTCTCGGTAAGCTTTTAACCGGTTAGGATTTCACTTCAAAAATATATTTACTCTATTGGTAAGATTTTGATTTTCATTTCTTTATTTATTTTTTTGTCTTTCATATTTGATCTTAGCTGTCAATCGGGGCTGGTCCAGCCCAGTCTAGCCCCAACCTCAAGGGTCAGAAAATTTAAAGGGTCAGGATTAACTGACCGACCCCATTTTTTGAAGGATCATCAAAATCCTAACCCAACCCAACCTCACAAGTGCCTAGAGCCTAGGGCCAAGCCTTTATATATATTTTTAATTTTAAATATATTTAAAATAAAACAAATCAATTTTCACATCATTTTAAAAAAATGCAAAACATAGTAAAAAAAAGTGAATAGAAAATTAGAGAAAAATGTAGAAAAAGGTATATAAACCAAATATAAAAATGAAAAATTCAATTTCAGTATTTAATACTCATTACAGTCCCCAAAAAAAACAGAAAAATAAAATAACTAAGATTGTAAGCGTGTGTAAGAAAAGAAACCAAACCCTAACATAAGACAATCAAATTCTCGAAAATAGATAATAAAAATTATCAAATAAAATAATTTTTTTATATATAATATCTTTGATCCGAGAGCGCAGAGCCTTGTTGACCTTCGGCCCTTAAGGATTGGGCCAAAAATCTCGATTGTAATTGGAGTCAGATTTTTCAAATTCAACCTTTCAAAAAAGTGGGGTGGAGTTGGATCAATCCCAAGGCTCAAGCTCACTTTGATAGCTCTAATCTTATGTTCCAAACTAGTTTTGACTTCTTGCCAAATTACTTTATCTGGTAATTTTTTTTTTTTTAACCTTTGAATGTACAAAAACCTTCCCAAAGATTTTGCAAAGAATTTTTTGTCTTGATTATTTGTTTTGTTAATTGTTTTCTTAAACTGGTTAAACAATAAATTAATAAAATTACTCCTAATTTGATTGGAAAAAAAATAGTTGCCTTCACCTGAAAGGATAATTTTCAAGTGAAAAGGACCATTTGCTTACGTCAGAAAAAGAGTGGTGAGAAGAAAAGTCAAAAGAAAAAAAAAGAACAAAAACTAGGGAAGTAAAAGATAAAAAAGACACCACCTACAATCTTCTTCTTCAGTGCTCCCACCAGCCCTATCGAGTTTCTGCCTTCCACGAAACTTTCCGAATCCATCACCAGGTCAATACTCGATCTCCTCTGTTCCTTTTGATTGGGAGGAAAAGCCAGGAATTCCTAAATCAAAGGGTAACCAGGACAGTACCGGTAATGATAATGATGATGACGATGATGATTTTGCTTTTGATTTCAGTGTGTGGTTAGTTGTCAGTTCTTTAACCGCCGATGAACTTTTTGATGGGGAAAAATCAAGCCTCTGAAGCCTCCTCCTCGACTACAGTAACAGAGCAGTAAAGATTGTGTTATTACCGTTCAAGATCCTGCAAATGGCCGGCCGCGTCAAAGATGCGGCCGAGAACAGAGTTCCCGCGCCAATTCATCATCCGGGAACAGAAAGAAAGGCTGCAGATCTTCATCGCCTTTCACGGTCTCGGACTTCTTGTCGGATCATACACAGAATATGGAGAACCAAAAGATGATGACGATTCTTCTTCTTCGCCGTCTCTGTTTTCGACTTCGTCTTTCGTTTCATTTTGATACAAAAAATGGAAGCTCAAAGACTTATTATTCTTCAGAAGTGCATCGGGTAACTCCACGACCAAAGAGCAGTTAACAAATATGGGATACTAAGGAAGACTCATCTAGAAGTTAAGAACTCGAGTTTCAGGTCCACCAAAGCCATCCACACAAGTGGTGTCATCGGTCAGAGCAGCGCTGATCCATGTCTCCACATTGCTGATGTGCCACAAGAGTCGTTCCCCATGCCCCTTGTGGTTTCTCATCGGATGCCCAAATCTCTCAGCTTTGTTGCCTTCTAGCGTGATGCCAGTTTTGTTGCTGCCGGAGAGGTCTTAATCATCCCAGTTTTACTTCTTTTCTTCCTTTCGTAGTAGTGATGAGACCAAATGCTTTATTTGAGGGCTATGTATTTTAAAATGATCCACCTGGAAAATTTACCTTTTGAAAAGGGAAATTGCGACTCGAGGGTAGGAATTGATGAACTCAGTCTCTTAGCCTGGGTTGAGGTGGTTTGTTAGTGTACAGAAATTACCTTCCTGCAATGCCAATTTATGAGACGATTATTGCCCATTCCTTTGCTTCATTTCATAGAATAGGGTAAAGTGGACGTTCAGTTTTGTGACAGAATGAAATAGATTTTGGGATGAAACAAGCTGGTGACAGGGTGGTGGCGGGTAGAGAAGAAAGAAGAAGAGAAAAAAAGAAAGAGAAAAGACCTAAGTTTGGATAAAAACCCCTGAAAAAGGATGGCATATGGGACGATCAGCTAGTTACTTAACCTATAAGTATTCGGAATAATTTCAGGGGCTACGATGGATAATTAACTTTACGTTTTCATTCATTATGCAAAAAGAGAATTAAGTACATTTTAAAAACCATAACTGCAATATTTTTAAATGGGTCCGGACCTATTGTTAGATATTTGTGTGATACTTTCAATTACATTAATAAAAATCTTATTCGTAATTTTTTATTATTACTTATTAATATAATTTATATATTAAAATCTAAAAAGATAAACTAAATTTTAAAAAAAGGGATGCACATTGAATTTCAACCGATTTAATAGAAAAGATGTAACATACAATTATGTAACCGTATATCTAATTAAAAAACCACTAATGAACATTTATTTTGGGGGCTTTTTCATTTTTACCCAAATTAAAACAGTAATTTCTTATTTACCCAATTTTTCACAACATTTCACAATTAC
>JAOXNR010052146.1:0-17402 GCA_028571225.1 Parsonsia alboflavescens | reverse complement strand
CTCAAAATAGGATACTTGTATATGAAATACAAGTCTCGTTCATAGCCTCATTGAGTAGTGTCCTTGGATATCCATCAGATAGTAAGAGCTTTAATTCAATTGAAGAGGGACATTTAATGAACGATTTCATCTTACAGTTAGAGATAGGCAATACAATCTTGAGATCAAACATAGCATCTACAAACAAGTTTTTCACAATATCAATTTTGTCTTGGTCCACAAATAGATAATGCATCCAATTTCTCCTTATCAATGCTAACATTAAGTATGGCATGCATCAATTCATAATCATTTAACTGATGCATTTCATCAATCAAAGGATCTACAGTATCTATCATAGATGGCATCAAATATATTGAAAGAGATTTTCTCAAAGCCAAATTCCATAGATAAAGTTCCATCATGCAAATCTCTCTTGGTTTTTGTAGTTTTTAAGAATGGTCTTAATAAAACTATGGGAGAATGAATCGAATAGAATTTATTACCTTCATCCATCTTTAGGACATAAAAATTTGCATAAAAAACTAGATCCTTAACTTTAACCAAGACATCTTGAATAACTCTTTTAGGATATGCTTAAGATCTATCAGCAAGTTGAATGACTACCCTAGTATCTTTTAAAGGTCCAAGATTAAGAGAAGAGTAGACAGCCAATGACATGACATTTATTGATGCTCCTAAATCTAACATGCATCTTGCAATACAAACATTACCAATTATGCATGGGATTGTAAGCATACCTGGATCTTTCTATTTTGGGGGGAGTTTCTTTTGAAGAATTGCAAAGATATTCTTCCCCACACCATTACCTTTTCATCCCCTTTTAGCTGCTTCTTGTTTGTGCACGATTCCTTCTAAAACTTAGCATACCTTGAAATTTGCTTAATAGTGTCTAAAAGAGGGATATTGACTTTCACTTTGCAAAATGTATCCAGAATATCCTTCTCCATCACTTCTTTCTTTTTTTCTACAAGATTTGTAGGAAAAGAGTTGAGTTTCTTCCTTTTTGTCTGCTTCTTGAGAATAATCCGAGATGGTTTCTCTTTGACAATTAGTTCTTCTTCTTCAATCCTTATTGGCTTCTTGGGAGGATCTTTTAGTTCCTTACCACTCCTTAGAGTCATGGCACCAGCATTCTCGAGAGGATTAATGTACTATGAATGTTGGTCATTAGACACTTGGGACTTGAGTTGGTTCACATATGAGGCTATTTGTCCCACGTGTCTCTCGAGGTTTTGAATGCTAGTATGAGTGACTTTTTGAAAGGCCATAGTATTTATAGCTAAAGCTTTTACTATACTAGGTTGGCCAAGTTGTGGAGGTTTGATGGTATTTTGACTAACCCGAGGATTTGTATTGTAGAAGCTTATAGGATTTATCTGAGTTCGGTTTTGGTTTTGTGTTGGGTTTCTTTCTTTGTTCCATTTAAAATTGGGATGATCTCTCCAACCTTCATTGTACGTGTTTGAATAAGGATTGTACATTCTTTGAGGACTAAAGAAATTTCCTACAGCATTAAGACTTGCATCTTTTACATTATGAGGACAAAAATCAGTAGTATACTCATAACTACAATAAATATTGCAAGAATTAACAGGTGCTTGTGTGCCATTGATCATGAGCATCCATTTTCAAATAAATTAGTGATCTTTTCTAGTTTGTTATGAACAAAATTGACTTCATTGACTTTCCTTGGGATATCATCCTTCGTGCCATAAGTTTGAAGGCTAGGCACAATCTTTGAAATTAATTTGAGGGCTTCTTGCAGAGTTTTGCAAAAGTGCTCCTCCATTGACAGCATCTGTTATGGTTTGATCAACAATATTCATTCATTCATAGAAATATTGGATTAGTTCTTCATCATTAAAGTGATGATCAGGCAAATGAGTATACAATATTTTAAAGCTTTCCCAATATTCATGAAAATTTTCACCAGGATGTTGCCAGATTCTACATACATCCTTCCTAAAATATTTTATTCTAGATGCATGGAATATTTTTCAAGGAAAGTACATTTCATGGTCTCTCAATCCCCAATAGTTTTTGGAAGCAAATCATATAATCAATCTCTAGCATTATATGCAAACTAAATGGAAAAGCACGTAATTTTGTTACCTCGTCTGTTGTTCCTCTTGCCTCATGTAAGAACAAATGACATGAAAATCATTAGGATGTTAGTGAGGATCATCTCTAGGTAATCCATGAAAAATAATGCCCAAAGATTGATCAGAAAACATTGGTGCAGATAATTATTTGATTGTGAGTCTAGCATTGTTATTACCTCTTTCTACAACATTATTACTTGTAGATGCAACATTCTTATTACCTGCGGGAACTATTATAGCATCATTACCTCTATTTCCTTCATTATCTACCATTGGAGAAGGCGAACATGAACTACTTGAGATTTCTAATGCAAGATTTTTGTGGACTTTGATATCAACATGATACTCCCTTTCACTTTGCAAGCTCATGAACTAGGGAGATTTCCTTGATATCCTGTGGATAAAAAAGAAAAGATTAGTCAATTGGAGAAAAAAATCAAACTTAAATAACAGTTCACCGGCAATGAAACCAAAATTTGAACAAGAGTGTCGCATCACAAGTAAACTAAATCCTATCTTATCCAAACCTATGAAGTTAGTTAAAATAGGGTCGAACTCATAGAGAATTGAATTCAAATTTAATAAAAATCAATCAACAAGTGGGGGGGGGGGGATTTTTTAGAGTTTTGTAAACAAAGAATTTAAAAAATTAGTTCAAAAAGAATATAAATCAGAAATTTGTCAACAAAAAAACAATCCATAGGTTAATTGCTATGGAGTTAATCATAGATAAAATAAGATAATTGAGTAGTTGATTTTAGAACTTGTCTAAGCTTCAAATTCATTTCCTTAAAATAGTTCAATTTCTTTTAGCAAGAAATAAAACCTCCAACTTAATCAATTAAACCTAAGTCTTAGTGGGAAATAAATTTAATCAATTAAATTGTACAAAACATAAAGGCATCACCAACGTCAAATTACATAAAATAAACTAGCTTTAATCTCATGCAATTTGATTTACTCAATTCCCGATTGTTGAATCAAGTTGGTAGCTGAAACTTAATTTAAACAATAGCTACTACTTTGTGGATTTATTAGTCTTAGCAATAACATTTCAACCCAAGCAATAAAATCATGGAAATTAATCCAGGTGACCAAACTAAATCAATTAAAACAATTATAATGGGTGAAAACAAGAATTTCAAAAATACTTAAGTAAAATGATCAGATCTTTAAGAAGAAAAACAAACCAAATCTCATAACCCCATATCAAAATAACCTACTTCATGGTACTTGTTAACAAAGGAATCTACTCATAAGAAATGATTAACAAAACCTAAGATTATAAAGAAAAGAGATAGAGAAATTCGCCCTTAGGAAATAAACTCCTTCTTTCCATTTGGAATGCTTCGGGAAGTTAATTTGAATTGTGTATTTGAAACTATGCTAAGAGGTCTATTTGTAGGAGTTAAAAGCCTCCTTACAATAAGTAAAGACCTAACAGGAACCTAACAACTAGTTACAAATCTATTACAAAATACTTGTTTAGAAACAACTTAAAATCCTAAATAAAATAAGCTTTCTTGTTCCATCCGATGCCAGCTAGGCTCTTGTTCAATGCCGGCTATAGAGAATATCCAAAACGGAAGACTTCTAGGGGTATTATAGTCCTTAAATATAATCCTTCTGGGGTATTATGTCTAAAATTCTGTTTCTATATATAATTGGGAAAGAATCCAAGTTTATTAAGAAGTTCTCAAATATTTTAAAAATATCACCAAAGTTTCCTAATAAATTCATAAATAAAAAGTGAACCCTTAAATTTTGTGGGTATTATAGTCATTCTTTTACTCAATGACTTCTCGGCTACATCTTCTTTGAATTTATTTTGAAACACATTAAACATCTGATAAGTGTATATATCAGTTGCATGTTTCAAAATTTCACTTAGTATTTGTGTTAAAGGTTTTCCCTAAGCACCAGGAAAATCTTTTGCCTTTACAGTCTCACACATTCTTTCCAAATTGTTTTCAAAATGTTGAAAAAATTTAGTCAGAGTCAATGTCTTGCATGTCATTTGGTGAAAAACATTATTTTTACTCTCACTTTTTTATGTGGACGTCATATTTACTGAGAAAAACTCATAATTGAAAGCGGGACACTACTTTGATAAAAATTCATAAAGTTTTTAAAGCCATTGGTTTTTGAAGCAACAGATTTTCGATCATAGTTTTTCATGTTTCTTGAAACTAATTCTTAATTTAACATCAATTAAAACAGCAATGAAATTTTTTTCTAAAATCATTTTTTCCGTAAAGATGTTTAATATTTTGAGTAGTATTCTTAAGCATAAGTCATTCATATAAACAATGACATGTGTTCGGAAATACCTTCTTTATTACAGTTGCTATTGTATGATCTTGATAAGTAAATATTATTTCTGGATGCTTGTTTCCCATTGCCTGAAGAAAGGACTAATAACCCACAACCCATTTATTACATTTGAAAAGTGATATGTGTTTCACAACCAATTCTTGTGCATAATCTTTCTATCTTCTTCACTTCATAAGGATTAGCATTCTCACAAAATCCTTCTTTACTACACACAAACTCAAACTTATTTGATGCAATGTTTATATCTTATTTGATCCCGACAAATGCTAAAACCTTTAGATATAGCATATACATTATGAAGATCACAAGCTTCAACTTCATTGTATACCACCGTGTCAATTTTCATTTCTAAATTATTCTTCTTAGAAAGGACCATCTTATTAACTTCATCATCATTTTCTTTAACAATAACTACACTCATGAAGCATTTTAAAGTTATGTATAAATATTTATGTTACTATATAAATATCAAAAAGTTATATAAATATTATTACAATAGGGAAAACGTTAAAACTAGAATAATCTTTATCATCTTTGCTATTAAGAAGAAGTTAGAAACATGGCCAAAAACAGAATTGGTTAAACCTTGAAAGAATCTTTTGTTGGGACAATAAGTAAATTTCAAATTGTAGAACCACTCCACAAAAAGAAAACTCATATTGATGTCAATAATTTCACCTACAAAGATATGCAAGTGCCGCTACACATTTCTCTTCGTGTAAAGATAGAAACTATATTGAAGTTAACTTTATACATGCAGATTTGTTTCACGTTTTAATTTCTCTAGGGAAACGTTACAACAAGAACAGAGTCACAAGCAGATCAAGAAAGGATGCATTCCAATATTCTGCAACAAAGAAATCTTTCCAAAAGCTTTTCATCATAGTAGAGTTTGGAAATGCTACATTATACTGTGTTGATTGTAAAGACAATGATAGTACATGATGGATCACTATTTCTCTTTTCATTATCAAGACCTTGCACTTATGATGAATTCAAGTATATAGTAAAATTTATTCTATTTTTTAGTTATTTTTCAATTCTATACCTAATTATTTTCTTCCAATAAATAAAGGCTTAATAATCTCTTCTCAAGTCTCCAAGTGTTAAGAAAATAAAATTAATTATAAATTTTTTTTTTTAAAAAAAAAGAGAAAATAAAAAAGAACATCAAAACTGACTATAGAGTGTATTTTAAATTATTAAATACAACACATGAACAAAAATATAATAGCTCCTCTTTAATACCTTGATACTTTTTCTACCATTAAAATAAGAAAATTAAATTTTATGTCTAATCAGTTTTATCTATTTACTTTTAAAGTTTATTTTATTCATGAATTATAGCAATACTTCAAATCTTAAAATAAGTTGATTAATTAGTTAATTCATTTTTTCTATACTAATAAGGAAACTTATTATGTTAATAATATACACATCCTCCAAGAACCATCCTTCTTAGGAACAAGTAAACCGAGAAACTACACAATGACTCGTGCTTTCTCTCACATATCCTTGCTTTTGAATCTCCTTTGTTTCATCCGAATTGGTCCTATAAGCTGGTTTATTGGAAAGAGGCTCCCACAACATGAGATCAATTTGATGCTCAATCCCCGTAATTGGTGATAAACCACTAGGTAATTCTTCTAAAAACACATCCTCAAAATCCTACAAAAGAGAATCAACAACACTTATAAAAGAGAGATTAGTGTTAGAGATAAGAGCTTCTTTAAACATAAGTAAAACAAATGATTGTTTTTCCCCACAAGCTCCCATTAACTCCTTTTCTTTTGGGTAAAACCTTTTCTTTTCCCTCAATTTTTTTCAACTCTTTTTCCTCTATCTTTTTCTTCTTTTCTTGTCTCTCTACTTTCCTCCCCTTTTGTATAAAATTTTTTCATCTTTGATTGCAATATCTTTTGCCTCTTGTAGACTTCTTGAGGAATAAGTGGAGCCACATGGAACTTCTTTCCATCTTTCTTAATTGAAAAGATATTCTTATGCCCATCATGGATTGCCCTTCTATCAAATTGCCAAGGTCTTCCAATAATAGATGACTTGCTTGCATTGGCACCACATCACAAAGGACTTCAGCTTCAAATCTCCCAATTGAGAATGGAAATCTTGCTTACTTACTCTTACTTCTCCACAATCATTAAGCCATGTAACTTGTATGGTTTTGGATAAGTAATGTATGAAAGCTTGAATTTATCAACCGTGAACTTACTTGCCATATTCACACAACTCTCATTATCAATTATTACTCCGCAAAGTCTCCCAAACACAATGCATCTAGCATGAAACAGATTTTCCCTTTGTAGAGATTCTTCATCATCTTCCTTGATTTGTAAGTTGGAAGATCTCCTTACAACAAGAATTGAATGCTCAACATCTTCACAAACTTCAAATCTCTTTTGCTCGTCCTCAACCTCCTCTTCTTCTTCTTCAACATTGGGCTCTTAATAATTTTCATCCTCAAAATAGAGCTCTCAATCTATGAACACCAATGCTCTTTTGTTTGGACATTCAGCAGCCATGTGTCTTATGTTAGAACATTTAAAACATTTAGTATCACGAGTTCTATTATGAGTTGGAAATTTACCTCTTTCCATTGGTGGATTCTTCACTTCAATTCCCTTGGACTTCTCCATAAAAGATGGCTTAGTACCATTTGTTGCCCCCTTTGACCAAGAAGATTGTACCTTTGAAGAAGATCCTCCAAAATTAGAAGAATTCCTTGGTGCCCAAATCCTGCTTTTTGCCTCTTCAACAATTACTCCACCTTGATAGCCAAATGAAGTAATTGCTCTATACTAGTATATTTCTGCAACTCAACTCTATCACCAATTTCTCTATTCATTCCACTCACGAATCTTGACATAGTTGCTTCCACATTCTCTCAAATGTTGTCCATAATCATGGTCAATTCCATTTGCTAAAAGTATTCATTTACAAACTTGCTTCCTTAATTGAAAGTTAGCAATTCCTGATATAATTCCCTATACTAATAGGGAGGGATACCTTGTTCTCGTGATTGGCTTCAATTCCACCCAAGAATCAAGCTGAGGATAACCACCACGCCTTCAACTGATCACCAATTGATTCCACCAAGCCAAGGCATTATCTCGAAATTTCAAAGTTGCCAACTTTATCTTTTAGTTGTACATAGCAAGTATTTGCTCCACCCACTTTCCATTTCAATGTATCCATCAAGATCTTGCTTTCCTAGAAAGCTTGGGATTTGCAACTTCATATTTCCCAAGTACCTGTCTGCCTCTCTTCTCTTTGTCTTTCTTCCTCTTCAGCAATATATCTACCTTTTTGAGCTTGGTATCTTGGTTGGCCACCTTGATTTTGTTGGCACCTGGATTTTTTTGGTCCACCTTGATGTAGCCTATTATTGGCCCCTTGTGATTCCTCCAATTGCCCAATCCGATCTTTCATTGTTTGGATTGAGGCATCATTGGTTGTTAGCCTTTGCATTATATCTACCAACAACTCCATTGTATCTACTTTGGTTAGACTTAATTTGAGCTTAGCTTCCTTTCTAGACATGGTAAGAAATTCCTGCAGAAAGCAATATTAGATAAAAACAAACACTCCCTTACGTGTATCTCTCAAGGATGTACCTTTGTGTATCACACAATTAACAGCTTTTTCTCGCTCTATTGAACTCATCCCTTTTTCCTTTTTCCTCTCGGCTCTTTCTTCTTATGGTTCTTAAAAGAACTTCAATTAACCAGTCAAACAATCAACAAAGATAGTTAACAACAATCAATCAACTGAATCAATTAATTCACATAAGATAGACAAACAAGAACCAAAGAAATCAAAAAGCAAGTCAATAGGAAAGAACATAATTTTAGATGACAAAATATTCAAAAGATGCTATCTTTTGGTGGTAGAATTGATTTTTGTCGATCCCAAATTTGAATAGGCAATTAATAAGATCGTTTTTAGCGGATTTGGTCCTACAAGTTTGGGTTAAAAAACACTTCAGTCCCTCAAGTTTTTTTTCAACCATAACGATCCTTCACGTTTTTATGGGTAGCCAGAATGGCCCCAATCACAATTTTTTACAACTCAAACGGTAGAGCCGGTCACGTGCAGTCCACGTAAGGGGTAAAATCGTCATTCCACCATAAAACAACTTCGTTTTGAAGTTGGGTTTTAAAATAATAATAAATCTATGTTCTTTTCAGCCAATGGAGCTAGCTTTCTTCCGACAGCCCAGCCAAGAATAACTTGTTATGAACATAAGATTTTTTGGGATCCAATACTGAAAACTGTTCTAAGTTAATAAAAGAAACAAATTTATCAAGAAAGAAGAAATCATCTTAAGTTTCTATAAAGCATCTATTGAAATTTGTACACATATAGACAACGGTACTACTAACAAAAGAAAGATGAAGGCTTAAGCTTAAGGAAATTCCATACCCGTAGGAACAGGAATCACAACATCTGCTTTCTCAGGAGTTTGTCCAACTATAGGAAATTCCATACCCATAGGCTGGATCTGGAGAAGAAGACAAATTTTTATTTTTATTTTTTTTATTTTAAAACCCAACTTCAAAACGACGTCGTTTCATAGTGGAATGACGACTTTATCCCTCACGTACACTGCACGTGACCGGCTCCGTCATGTGAGTGGCCAGAAATTGGCGGTTGGGACCATTCCGACTATCCGTAAAAACGTGAGGGATCGTTATGGTTGAAAAAGAACTTAAGGGACGGAACTGTTTTTCTGCCCAGACTTATGAGACCAAATCGGGAAAAAACCCTTAATAGGAACGAACTTCCCACAAGATATCAACTTTGCCAATTTTCAATTTTTGATGAATTTTCAATTTCGATTTTTTTTTGTCACAAATAACAACAAAGTTGGGAGCTTTTGCCCAGGATATGCTTCTAGGGTTCAACAAAACACAACAAGAAATCAAGAAATCAAAGAAACAATGAAAAGATAGAATCTTTTTCCAAGAAACCAAAGAAACAATTCAAGAAAGGATGAAAAGATAGAATCTTGGTCTACAGAAAACCCAATAAACAATAAAAAAGATAGAAACTTGTTGGTAAAGAAACCAAAAAAAAAAAAAGATTGAATCTTTTGTAGCTTTAAGAACAAGAATCAAAGAAAAATACGAAGAAGAACAAGAAGCAAAGAAAAGATATATATTTTTTTTTTTATCGAAAGAATAACAAGAAACAAAAAGATCACAAAGAAAACAAAGAACTTGCTTTGATAACAAACTGATGCGAACTTAACTCTTGATTAGCTATACTTGACACAAGTATGAAACTTTGTTCCAGACGTCTACTAGGTTTTGACGCATGAACGTATATTGGCCCGACATTGTTTCTCTTGCATGAACCAATATCTCCAAAAGGGTAATGTCACAAACAACCCAAGCTAAATTGTTTGATAAGTCAAGAGTTCAATGAAAATCTAAAAAGATAGAGAATGCTCTCAATCTCAAAGTATATTGAATAAACTTAACTTATTTGAGAATAATACATGAAAGCCCTATTTATAATAACAAAATATGCATAATCCTTTTTTAACTATAATTAGGAAAGTATTCCAAGTATCCTAATTTAATCAACTACCAAATCTAAACAATAATAAAATAATATTTGGAGACTCATCGGAAAAGTCTCCTAATTAAATAAGGACTAAAACTAATAAAAGACTAGAATTAAAAGACATAAAAATTCATGGTCAAACAAGTTTGACCAGATGATCAAAGTTGAAATTACTTGATATTTGTATCCGTTTTGCTCCAAATTCAATATCCAAACTTTCTTCAATATAAGATAATGTTTTACCAATTTGGAAATCATCTTTAACAATCCTTGGCCTCAAAATCAAATTCATCTTCTCAATCTTGGTCAAAACAAATCATCAATTGTCGTATCCTATTCTCTCTCGAACAAGTTATTTATCCTTGAGGAATCTTCAATTTTCCATCTCCATCAAGTCTAAGCAAGAAAAAAATTAAAGAAGAAGATTTTTCCCAAAGTTTCTAAAATACCAATTAAAGGTTGTAGAACTCATTTTATTCCAACTTGACAAAGAGATTATATTTGGGTTTTTAAGGTTCAATCTGTCCTTTGTTATCCATAATTAAAATAGGCATTGTTGCTGGTATCCACTAAAATGTTCTAAACATGATGTCGAGAATAGCTTGCTCGAGCTTCGAAAAATATGAATTTGATGTTCTAGTAAGAATCCTTGCATCCAAAGTAATTTTTAGTTGATACCCATTGAAAATTTGCTGCTCATCTTTTTCTTCTGTTTTTTTTACGTTTTTGTGTTTTTGTTGCTTTTAAGATTGTCCTAAGATTTGGATTGATTTTCTAAACTGAGGGAAAAACTTTGTCTCTTAAAATTGGAAGCAAGGTTTTAGGAAATGGGTTTTAAAAAAAAAGAGGAAACACGGATTTTAAATGTGTTAAGAATTATTAGTGGGATGGTTTTTAACGCCTTCAAGGTAATATGGCAACAAACGACATGTGGAAAAAATTTATTGGGTTGCTCCACCACATCGGTAGGGTGACAAGATATAGCAATTGCGCTAAAAAATGTCTCCAAGATAAGTGACGCGTATATCTTCATGATCAATATTAAGAAAAATATATTTTTGCTGGGACACAAGATATCACGACACTAGATTTGTGCGACCGTTGGTTCACCGACCTCATTAGCTTGTTTTCCTCAAAATCTAAACCTATTTTCTTGTCCGCCTTACTATTAGAAAAACTGAAATTGGGATTAGTCATTCTTGAATGAGATCAAAATCAAAAAAGGAAGAAGAAAGGGTGAAAGACACAAAGAAACAAATAGGGGAGTTGTAGAATTCAAAAATAATTTAGATGATAAAAGAAGTTTTGGAGGTTCGGCAACAACCTCATCAACAATAACCACAACAGTCCAAGAAACTATTGTTGAATTGTTGAATGCTAAAACCCATATATAATTGAATACAATCTCAAATTTCATATTCAAACTAGAGAATACCTTTTATCTTCTTTGTGATAAATTTTTCGATGAACAGGTGCCAACGATGTTTCTTGATTTGTGTTTTTGGGTCCTTCGACCTTAAGCAGAGAGGAACTGAAGGAGAGAACTAAAGAAGTGCAGTCTCAAATATTTGGGATGTGCAATGTCATGCATCTTAGGAAGTTAATATAAATATATATATATATACACATATATATTTATATATATGTCCAAGGATTTCTAAATTTCTAAATTTATATCTTTTCTGCTTTAATTGAGAAAAAAAACAAAAAAAAAAAAAGGAAAAAAGAAGAAGAAGAAAGATTGTTTCTATGTGGCATAGTTGGATCATTGGGATTAGATTATTAAGTTATTTTTCTGATCCTTTGCCAGTTAGGGAGACGAGGCATGGTTCACTCAGAGTGCATCCTTGGATAGCCACTACAAACTTTCATGTTAATCCAAGATTATTAAGTTATTTTTCACTGTTAATATAATAAAAAGGAAATTTAACTAACTTTTTTTAAAAAAAAAAAAAAAAAACCATTAGAGGAAAAGAACTTAAGAATTTATCCAAAAATATTGAATGACAAAAAAAAGGTGTTTATTAATTGTAGAAGGTTTGTATGAAAAATGTTTAAGAATTTACTATACCAATATTTTGTATGCATAAGAAAGATATGTAGTTCAAAGACATTTAACAGATTTTATTAATCTAACATCATAAGTTTAGTGTAAAAATTATTATGAGGAGGTTTGATTATGGTGAAATAAAATTTAAAATATTTTATTGGAAATCTAAGAATTTAATTTCAAAAGATTTGTATATATTAAAAACAATTAAATAATTTATATTTTTGTCATTTATATCATGAGATTGTTTAGTTACCTTCCAAAGAAAAAAAATGTATATTAATTTAACTACTTTAAATAATTTAATTTTTTTTAGAGGTGTCCGAATCAGTTTGCACTTATCGCAACATTCCTCTTATCCAGTTACTTGTATGATTAATAAAGTCTAATTTGATTTCAAAATAGTTTTATGAACAAAAAAATATGGCAGTTGGATTATATGAAGATTAATTCATATCTAATTGAAAATATTTTAATTTAATTCTAAAAAAAAATAGTACTTTAATTCCAAAGAAATTATATGATAAAAAAGTTTAATTTTTTTTCCATTACAAAAAATGTTTGACAATGTATTTAAACTTTCACCTGTCACTAGTAGTTTAATACAAATGCAATCTGGTAAAAGAAATTAATAATATAAAAAATTGGAAAATACAATTCGAAGAGGTTACCTTTCATTTGTTCAAATTATTATATTTTTGAAAATTCAAAAAATTCAATGATGACATGGAATTGACATTTTAGAACGTAATGATAAGGAAGATTGACATTTTTGGTCTCCCCAATTTTTTTCTTTTACAATTCAGGTCCAAATTTTATTTATTTATTTTTTACCCTCTATCTTTTCATTTTGGTGATTTTGGTCCATATTGATATTTTTAAAGTTTTTTTGGTGCTCAACTTCTTTTTTTTTTTTTTTTTTTAACATCATTAGTCTCAATAGCCAAAAAATATGTTTTTGAGAGTTTTTTGACCTACCAGATAGGGTTAAATTTGAAAATCCATCTTTTTAACTCATTTTGGATCCTGATTAATCCAACCCGGATCCAAACTCATTAAGTGCGGCTTGGCTTACAATACAATTTCGGTAAATATTTCAAGTAAGCACATTCGTACTCGATGGGGGAAAATTGAAGTCCTAATATGTTTAATTCATCTTACTTTTTTCAAAAATTTAAAAATAAAAAGGCCATAGTATAGAATTAGTTTTACAGTCATGTTAATGAGTTAAATTAGAAACCATCATTGTCGATTTATAAGTCTAATTTAACGGGCAACGAAACAAAAATGCAGTACAAATGTTTGAAGTCTTGTAATCCAGTCGTGAGGACCATGGAAGGTTTAGAATGGGTTGGGTCCACTATTTCCTTGGGTTAGTAACTAAAAGAAGAAAATTAGAATCTAGTAGATATTGTCATTCAATTATATATGTCAATTCAATGTACAATATATATTTTCTGTATTAGGATGTGTTGATATAATGTGCTTTGACAATGTTATTATTTTGGTGTAAAGATTGATTTTGAATGAAATATTTGAGGAAAAAAGGAATGAATTTGTATTCATACACACCCTATACCTTTATATGTACATGAACAGCCAGCAAGAAAGTGTGATAAAATGGATTAAAAGCAAGGATATCTTGTTGAAAAGATATACAGTTTGCAGATTTGGTCTTTAAACTAAAATGTTTTTTTATTGCAATGTCTGCTACCTGTTGTTCATCATCCATTGGCTAGAAGTGAATACAGGCATTGTGTTTGCCATTTGCACAACAATTTCAAGAAATTGTTTCCGGGGAATGCCCTAAAGGAAATGCTATGGAGGTGTGCAAAGGCCACATATGTCAAAAATTTTGATGTAGAGTTACAAAGGTTAAAGGGTTTTGATCATAATGCATTCAAGTGGCTTGAAAAAAAATATAGAGAAACACCATTGGACCAAATCTTGGTTTAAAAAAAAGACAAAATATGGATGTGTTGTTGAATAACCAAAGTGAGATCTTTAACAAGAATATTCTTCAGCTAAGATGCAAGCCTATTACATGACAATTAGAAGGAATAAGAAACTATCTTACGTAAAGACTTCAGTCAAGAAGGCATTGGTTATCAATTCAAACTGGAAGAATCTACCAAAGGGGAAGGAGGAGATTGGAAAAGTTGAATGAAGAATCCTCAACCAATTGTCCACTTTATTTGGGCGATGAAAAGTTCCAAGTCACAGAAACGTCTTCATGGGAACAATGTACACTAGATCTTAGTAACAAAACATGTGGTTGTAACAAATGGGATCTCTTCGGAGTCCTTGCGTACATGCCTTGGCTGGCATTGGTTTTCTAGGATTGAACAGTGAAGATTATGTAGATGGTTAGTATACTATTGATGCCTATCAAAAGGCCTATGAGCCTGCTATTTGTCCCACCAACGGTCCTAGTAATTAGCGTAGGGACAGATTTGCTCCACTGTTACCTCCTAAGTAGATCAAGCTCCATGGAAGGCCAAAGAAAAAAAGAAGGATTGAACATGGAGAGAAAACAGTAAAGGCCAATACAAGTTCAATTAGTGTTCATAAGATGTCAAAGATAGGTTTGGTTGTATTTAAATGTACAAAATGTGGTAAGGGTGGCCACAGCGTGAGAAAGTGTCCAAAAAGAAAAAGAAAAATGGATTCACATGCACCTAATAATGACAAAGGTAGTGAGGGTCACATTGGGGACCAACCATGTTGCAAAGATGTTGTGCAACCAGGTTGTAAATATGTTGTGCAACCAAAGGAAGACAATAACAATAGCCAAGAAAACATTAATAAATGTGGGAAATATCATAAGTTAGGACACAATAGAAGAACTTGTAAAGTTGAACTACATTCAAACTTGCAAGAAAAAGGGCTTGCTGAAACAATTCCTAATATAGACACACAAGTCATTTCTGAAATGGGATAGGAAGAAACAACCATGGACAATGAGATAAGTTTATTGCTTTTTATGTTTGCCATTATTGAGATCAATAACCTAACTACCCTAACTCTTCCAATATTATTTTTATTCTCATATAAGTAATGGCTTTAGACATTGTGCCATTTGAAACTCAACGTGATCAGATCATGGTTGAACTCAAGGTATCACAATCCTTGTGCTACTGTATTCATAAATCAAAATTTGTTTCCTAACTGGTTTATAACTTAATGACTTGGAGGGGGATCGTCAGTTGGAGGGTGCACTGAGTAAACCAAGAAAATGTTCCTACCATGGTGGAGGAGGTATTATAAATTACTGCCATTGTTTTTTAATCCAATTCCTATAAAAATTTCTATTATCACATCTTCACCTGTTTTTTCTTTCTTTTTTTTTTTTTTGGTGACAGGATGCTATAAAAAGAACAAGGAGACGACAAAAGTGTAGTCTTTGTAAAGTATCGGGACACAATTAGCAAAAATGCACCAAGGAAGATTGACTATAGATATTTCTATAGGCCATATAGATGGTCCTTTTTTGTACATTCCTTTTTTGTACCTCATGTGTATGACAAAGGGAAACTGGTATTTTTGGTCCATCAACTATTTATAAATTGCTATTTTTATCCATAAACTTTTATTTTAGAGGTTTTGATTCTTCAACAACAAAAAAATAAAAAATAAAAAAAATTGTGCAATCAATCCTTTTGACTAGAAATTGAGTTTTATGAGTTTTTTCTCTGACGGTAGAGGGATAGTTTTGTCAATGCACAATAGAATCCACTTTATCACTTGTAACTCGCTTATTTACCTACTTATATTCAACCATTTTTTACCCAAATCAAATAAAAATACTCTCAGAGCTCTATTCTAATAACCCAGCAGGTGAAAAATGGATAAAAATAGGATGGGTTATAAATAGTTAAAGTGAGTTATATTGTGGGTTGACAAAAATATTCCTCTCCAATGAGAGAAAAAACTCATAAAACTCAATTTTCAGTCAAAAGGACCGATTGCACAAAAAAAAAAAAAAATGTTGAAGGATCAAAAACTTCAAAATAAAAGTCTACAGATGAAAATAACAATTTATAAATAGTTAATGGACCTAAACTACCACTCTTCCGTGTGACAAACATGCAATCAAATTGTGATGGTCTTTTTTGTATATTCTAAATAGGGAACTTATGATGTAACTCAAAAAGACAGGTTATTGGGATTTTTGGTAGAAGGAACAAACATTTTAGGTAGGTCACATTGTAATCTTATTAATGTGTAGTGTTGAGGATGAAATGCAATATACATTATTAGTTTGGAAGTTATGTGTTTAAAACAATGATATTTTATTAATGTTGGTTATTTGAAAGCCAATTGTGGTTGCCCTTTTCTTCCTCCTTTGTATTTGAAATGTTTATCCATGTAAATTGAGTCGGTGACTCAGTGGTGATCCAAAGCTAATTTGCCTAGCTTTGGTTACCTTTGTTCTTTTTTTTTTGATAAATATTGGTAGTTTGAAGTAAACAAACTACAAAAAAATTGTCATCATTTTTTCCAAGCTTCAAACAAGTTTGCAACATAATGGAGAAGAATGAATAAGTCTAGTAAAGCTATTCAATTATTCTCTAAATAGTTGAATGTCCTTGTGACCACTCAGATAGCTGTAAGAGAAATGAAATTATCAGACGGTCTTTTTTGTGTGAGACACCTAGTATCTTTTAATGGATTATCTAGTAGTTCTTTTCAAAGAGACTCTAGAACAGCTGAGTGTTTTGGAACATTCAGATAACTGTTTGAGTTATGAAATGGTTGGATAGTCTTATTTGCGCAAGTGGGAGTCTGTTGGGATTTATGCCCAAAAAGGCTATCATTTTCTGAGAAAAAGTGTAAAAGATTATAATCTTAATAAGAGATTTTATACATATTAGCATAACATGCAATAAGGTTCAAATTGATTTAAATAGGTGATCTGTGTGTTGGGACGTTCAGCATAGTAAGGTATAGATCACCGGAATTTTAAATTATAAGGAATTAGTTCTTGGCCGATTAATGGAATTAGACGTTCCATTGAACAAAGGTCATAACATATTAGTCTCCTTTAAATAGGGTGGCTTACCTTTAGTTATTGGATAGTGCTCCCGGACTATGTGTTAACACATTTTGTATGTGCAGAACATGACCATTCAATGATTATTCTCTGAAGGTACTATCAAAGAAGAGAGAACTAATATCACTGTTGCTACTAAGTGGACACGTCCCCATGACATGAGTATAGGTTGGTGGTCTGGTGAAGTTAGTTCCCTATGTTTTGATATGCTATGGGTGAGATCACATTATGGAGATCAATAGCCTTGTATGTTAGGTACTTGGAGTTAGTTAGTTAA
>JAOXNR010052145.1:0-17402 GCA_028571225.1 Parsonsia alboflavescens | reverse complement strand
ACTCAAAAGCCCTTAACATGCACAAATTTCATTACATAATTATGAAATTGATTTTGTTTATTTTTCAGTTCAGTGTAATAAGTTTTTAATTTTATGAACTTAGTCCCAAAAGTTTTTAGAATGGAAATAGACCGGTTCAATACCAAACCGACCAGTTCACCGGTTCACCAGTTGAACTGGCCAGTTTTCACTGGTTTGCTGAAATAATACCCATTTTTGAAATAATAGATTTTTCCCTCGAATCAGACAGATCAACCGGCCAATTCTCGGTTTGATTGGTTGGATCGGCCGGTTCGATCCGATCCATAGAACATTGCTCACCACATCCCAAGCTTGCGATTGGATACTTTGCAGATTCTATCTCGGTCAGGTGTGTGTCAATTGGGCTTTACCCAACCTTTATATGTGTTCGTTTACTATTTAACGGATAAGGCATTCAAGTGGACTTGATCATTCAAGATAGTGATAATGGGTAAATGTAATGTTTTTAGAACTGAATCGGTCATCAAACCAAAAAAATTATTGGTTTAAGATTCAATGGTTCAACAGCCATTGAATCGTAATTGAACCAATTAATTTAAATAATTAAAAAATATTTATTTTATAAATTGAAATATGTCAAAATAATATCATTTATTCTCAAATTAACAATATATATGCTTAAAATAAATGAAAAGAACACGAGATGATTTAGAGTTATTATAATTAACCATAAAAACTTATAAATATACAAAATTTATAAAAACAAACTTTTCATGATCTCATCTTTCATTGAAATCAAGAATTTCAGATATAAAAAATCTTAGAACTTGCAACTAAAACCTGAATTCCAAACATCATAAAGTCAAAAAAATATACAAATCCATATGTTATTACATAATTGAAAATGATAAATTTTAGTTCAACATCCTCACTATTAATTCATGAATGACAAAGCATTAAAAAGGTCATTATAAATTCTTGGTTTTTACTACTTAAAATTACAAAGTTTCAAATGTCCCTTGAGTGAAAAAATGGAAAATTTTGAGTTTTTCTTTTGGCTTTTAAAATCACTAATAGGAAAGTTCAATGGAAATGATTGTTGAGGCCCATATATCCAAAAGAAATTTGAATTTATATATGGGCTTTTTAAATGAGCGGAAATTCAGCATCCTACCATCATATACAATAATAGTCCAAAATTTTTAGGGCACTTGCAATCTCAATTCTCATATAATATCCGCAGGCAGAGAACCTGCACACCGGCAGTAACTGTGTTCTCTCCCGAAGTTGCAAATGTCGCCGGGACGAGAGATGCGGTGACCGTCGAACACATCCGGCGAGGATCAAGGGGGATCCCGTTATTGCATAGCTCAGGTCGGAGCAAGGTTCCACCGGACTGGATATGCCTACTCCTAAGAAAAATGTTGATATCCAAAGTTGGCATATAGAATTTTTAAAAAATTAAGGAGTGGATCAAGAGTGTGCTTGATAAATCAAGTCGGAGGTTATCCACTCAGGTTTCTTTCTTTCTTCCCACTTAGAAACCTTGAGTTGGCATGTGTTGCTGATACAAGTTCAGAAAGAAGGAATAAATGGCTGCACTTCCTAGTCCAATCCCATGGACTACTCTGAACAAAGATTCTCGAAGTTGATGTCCGGAGACGGAGATGTCCAGCTGTGTGAAGGAAGGCGTCGTGCATAAGGAAAACCTTCTGCTTTTGTTTATTAAATCGCCAAGGAAGATGAAGAGAAAAAAAGAAAAAAAAATTTTCAGAAAATCAACCGGTCAGGTCTCTAATCGGCCGGTCCAACGATTCACCAGTCGACTCAAAATGGTTTGAACAAAATCGGTCGATTTTCATCTTTTTTAGTTCGAACTGGTCATAAGTCTGATTTTTGATTTGTCCGATTGAACCGATCGGTCCGATCTGATAAAAAAAACCTTGGGTAAATGGTCTTGGAGCTTGGGGTTCACGTGCTCTCCCGTTCTCCAAACGGTCATATCGATGGGTCTACAGAGGGGGACTCGTTGGGTCCCTTCTACAATCCTTGGAGGCTTTCTTTATCACTTGAAACTTACTGAGTGGGGGTTGCCCTAGTGGCAAACCCGCTTGGTATCCGCTGCGGAAGGTCTCGGGTTCGAGCCCTGCAGCATACCCCCTCCCCCGAAAAAAAAAAAAAAAATTCTTTATCACTTGAAACTTCTTTCTCCATTGCGTTGCCACCTTTGGTTTTATGTGGGAGATTGATAACCTTCAATTTTGAAACTGAACTTGATTAATCCCTCGTAAATAGCTCATCGAGTCACTTGTCTTTTCATCTTCTTCAGACTCGAAGCCATTCCCACGTTCCTTTGTCATCCTTCTCACTTTTCTTCTTTGCCCATTTTCCATTTCTCCTCTTTTCTTCTTTGTCAAGGAGTTCTCCCCTCAGAGATAGTGAGGTCAGTCTTTGTTTTTCTTCAAAGTCATAGATTCTTTCCAGTCCTACTGCCAAGATCTATCTTCATTAGCCCGCCATACAAAGGCGAGACCTTCCCATATCTTCGTTTCATCAAAAAGGTAACACTTTTCCTTGTGAACGTTGATTCTTTATGTCATTCCTGTAACTTTAAGAGTACTTGGGGCATTTAAACTTTTGGTGGGCTTCATAATGTGAAATCCTAGTTCTCGTAAATGTGAGGAGGTGAACTCGTGCTGGACTGGGTTGTGAGTTTTTAGGGTTGTAAAGGTGATTTGGAAGAGAGTGGTGTGTGTCCCGGTTCGAATTTGGGCCAAAGTCTTACTCTACCGTCTATTTTTGCAGCGGGTTCTTGCAATGTTAGAAGGCAAAATCCAAGGCCCCGGGTCAACTTTTCTCGCCCAAACCGCCTTTCTAGGGATGATGTCGAGAGGCTGACCGCTAGGTTTGACATTGATGAGGCCATCTATAGGTAATTTTTGTTCCCAGCTCTATTTTTTTAAACTAGGTGATAATCCAATAAAATAACTAGTTTTATATGATTTTTAATAAATTATTTATTAATAATTTTAATTATTTTATCTTAATTTGTGGAATATTTTTACTCCCATATTTAATTATTTGATTATAGGGATTTTTATGGAAAAGGATTGAAAAAAGGGTAAAAGTGGAATTTAAGGAGAAAGAAGAATCCTAATTCAAGAAGAAGAATATTTGGAGGAATTAGAAGTCAAGAAGGAGAAGAATTGGAGTTGCTTAATTCAAATTCTAGACCCTAAACCCTAAACCCTAAACCCTAAACCCTAAAGTCAAAGAGGAAAACTACTTCCTATTTTTATTAGGAAAATACTTCTATTGTAATAGTTAGTTTAGTTTAGTTTTAGCATCTTAATCTTCTATAAATAGGTTAGTTTTCTAGACAATCAAGATCAACTCATATCTCATAATTCTTGTTCTCTCTTTTATGTTCAATCTTTTATCTTGTGTTGTTTTGAGATGATGATGAGTAGCTAAGTTATTTGTTCTATGTTTGCAATGGATTCTGAGTCAATTTATTTGAGTTAAATCTTTGGAGTCTCTTTTGGGCAAAACCCCTCCCAATGGTTCAGAGCTCCCTTGTTCCAATGGATTGTAAATCGAGGGATGTGCACCAGTTGATAGAGGACAGAAGGAGAGGACCTTTACGAGGCTAGCACACCCAAAACATAAGTCCCGGGGCTTGAACCTTCGCCAGTCGTTGCAGTAGATACCAAACATGACCCCTGCCTTGCCAGTCCGCCTATGCCCATGGGGGCATATTTGATTATTTGAGTTAAATCTTATTTCTTCATATGGTGATTATGCTTTATTGATTTATTTGTTCATGTTTTATTTGTTTAGAAGACTGACCATCTTTTTATTTGACAAAACCTTTATGAATTGAAAGAGAATTTTTGGTTTTTGGGTTTTTGAATAGATAACCCTTATTAGAATTAACTTGTGATGAGTTAATTTCATTCATAATTAGGATAGACATATATCTAATTACCTTGGGTAACCATTTTGTGACTTGTTCTTTACCTACTCATTCTTTTTGCACTGGTATACACATATAGCTTTTGTAATTAATTGAATAAGTTCTTTAATTGCTTGGAAGAGAATTAAAGAAATTTTTTTGTCACGATTAATCAATTTGCATAATTATTATATGTTGAAAAGGATTTTTCTCCCTTGAATTTGTCTTTGATGAAATTGTAATTCTAAGCTTTTTATCCATTAATCTTTTCTACAATATTTTTATTGTTTTATTTTAAATCTTAAAAGCCCAACCTTTTTGATTCTTTTGACTTGGAAGAAAGTTGTTTGTTAGTGATTGATACTTATTTTTATTCATAACCATTTTGTGACTTGTTCTTTACCTACTCATTCTTTTTGCACTGGTATAGACATATAGCTTTTGTAATTAATTGGATAAGTTCTTTAATTGCTTGGAAGAGAATTAAAGAAATTTTTGTTGTCACGGTTAATCAATTTGCATAATTATTATATGTTGAAAAGGATTTTTCTCCCTTGAATTTGTATTTGATGAAATTGTAATTCTAAGCTTTTTATCCATTAATCTTTTTTCCAATATTTTTATTGTTTTATTTTAAATCTTAAAAACTTAACCTTTTTTATTCTTTTGACTTGGAAGAAAGTTGTTTGTTAGTGATTGATACTTATTTTTATTCATAAACTCTCTGTGGGACGATACTTGTTTGATCACTTTAGTATTTGTTAACGATATGTATAGTTGCGTATGCAAATTGGCTTATAAGTTTTTGGCACCGTTGCCAAGGAGTTTTTATTTAAATAGGTGCTAACATTGATGTTTCAATATTATTCCAAGGTCAGATTTTTTCTATTTCTTCTTTTTCTTTATTTTTCAGAATATTCTAGATAGGTACACACTTGGGAGTCAAAAATCATAATTGCTGCCTTGAGATTTGGAGATCAACAAAACTCTGAGAAAACTTAAAAGGGCGGCCACAAAGGAAGAAGACAACATGGTTGACCAAGGAAACGAAAATAAATCTATCTTCAATTATACCACACCACACATTGATTTCTTGAAATTGAGCATCAGTGCACCAACCATTGCAGCCAACAAACAACTTTGAAATCAAGCCTGCAATGATCCAGATAATGGAGAACCATCAATTCCCTTATGGGGATAAGGAGGATCCTACTAAGCATGTCAAAACTTTCATTAAGTTGACAGAGATTCAAATTCAACAATGTGTCCTCTAATGCTATCAAGTTACTTCTCTTTCTTTTTTCATTGGTTGGTAAGGCTGCAGATTGGTTAGATGATTTACTTGATGAATCTATTACTACTTGGGATGAACTGATGAATTTATTTTTGGCTAATTTTTTCCTGCCTACTAAAACTGCACAACTAAGAAACGAAATCCAGAATTTTAAGCTGCAATCGCAGTAATCTTTGTACGAGGCTTGGGAACACTTTAAGGGAATGCTAAAAAAGTGTCCTCATCATCAAATTCTCGAACGGTTGCAATTGGAAAGCTTCTTTAAAAGTCTAACTCAGATAGACAAGAAGATGCTTAATGCATCTACCAATGGGAACATATTGATTAAAGATACTAAGGATGCATTGAAGACCATTGAAGATATAGCCTCAGGAGACCAACCATGGCACATAGATGAAATCTCAACCCGAACTGTTGGTATGTTGGAAGTTGATGTGGTTACTAAGATAATAACTGAATTAGTAGCCCCACAAAAGGAAGTGGTAGAAGGAAAAAGTAGCCCTTCAAGTTCTTCTAACCCTTCTCATATTTTAGCTATTTGTGAAATCTATTGTGATAATAATAATAGTTTCCAATGTCGCTGTAATTCTGAAGGAGTAAATTTTGTGGAAAATAGGCACAATAATCCTTATTCTAACACATATAATCCTGGTTGGCGAAATCATCCTAATTTTCTTAGAGAAACAATTCTG
Source organism: Parsonsia alboflavescens (assembly GCA_028571225.1). Taxonomy (NCBI): domain Eukaryota; kingdom Viridiplantae; phylum Streptophyta; class Magnoliopsida; order Gentianales; family Apocynaceae; genus Parsonsia; species Parsonsia alboflavescens. The sequence continues at coordinate 11,479 of JAOXNR010052145.1, read as the reverse complement.
ATAATTCTTTTTAGCCAAGACAAGATGCCCCTCTAGGATTCCAAAGACAACAGCCACAAGTACAAGAACAATCAGTGGCAAAGACGACAAGTATGGAGGATTTGTTATAGCAATATATGGTATCATCTGAGGCACGCTTGAAGGCTCTAGAACAACAAATGGGTCGTCTTGTTCAAGCAATGCAAAACAGACCTCCAAGTAATCTTCCTTCAGATGCTAAACCTCTTTTTAGTTGTAATACTATTACTTTGAGGACATGTAAAACAATTCCAAGTGGAGATCTGGAGTTAAAAGATAATGATGCATTTACGGATGAAGAGGAACAACTTCAAGTTGAGGAAGAAGTTGAAAACGAGCCAAGTGCTGAAAAATCATCAAAGGAAAAGCTCGATCCTGAATATCCACCTCCACCATTCCCTTAAAGGCCGCAAAAGCAAAAGAAGGACAAGCAATTTAAGAAGTTTCTACAAGTATTTAACAAACTTTCAATTAACATTCCTTTTGCAGAAGCTTTGGAACAGATGCCTAGCTTTGCGAAGTTCATGAAGGACATTCTCTCCAAAAGAAGAAGGCTAGGAGATTATGAAACAGTGGCACTTACGGAGGAATGTAGTGCAATCATTCAAAGGAAGCTCCCACCTAAGCTTAAGGACCCAGGGAGTTTTACCATTCCTATGTCTATTGCTAAGAAGATAGGTTTGGGAGAAATCAAGCCTACATCAATCACTCTGTAAATGGCAGATTGAACATTGAATTATCTAAGAGGAATGAATGAAGATGTTCTCAACAAGGTAGATAAACTTACTTTCCCTACAGATTTCATTATTCTTGACATGGTTGAGGATATAGATGTCCCAATAATTTTGGGAAGACCTTTCTTAGCTACTAGAAGAACGTTAATTGATGTTAAATCAGGTGAGTTGACTATGAGGGTGAATGATCAACAGGTAACCTTTAATATCTATTCTTCTTTGAAACAACATGATAACTCTGAAAGTTGTTGTTATGTTAATTCTTTGGATAAGATTATTTATGAATCGTTTGAGAATACTCACCTTGTGAATTTTTTTGAAGCTGTTACCAATAATGAAAAGGTCAATGAGGAATTTAAAGACTTTGTTACGAAATCAACATGGTTTGAATCATTAGGAACTCAATTTAGGCATAAAGAATTTAGAGATACCACTTGAGCTAAAAGGAAGTCGAGCTAACGACGTTAAAAGAAGACACATCTTGGGAGGCACACGAGGTAAGCATTTTAATTTTAAAAGATTTTTTGTTTTGTTAATTAATAAATTGTTTATCTTTGACTTTACAGAAAACAAAAAAGGAAAAAACATTAATTCTTCATTCAACCGGCTCTAGTGAGGAAACTAGTCACTGGACCAGTAATTCTCTAGACAAGGAGGTAATGACATTGGCGATGCACAGGTGCCTGTGTCCACGCTAGTCACAGCTCCGGTAATTCTCTACAAACCACACCCAGTTCGAAGCAAATGAACCGACGCCTGTGAAATACGGGTAATTTTAATTAGAGCTGGTTACCTCACTGGTAATTCTCCAGTCAAAATTTTTTAATAAAACCATCAAACCCTCTACCTTTTTCTTTCTTTCTTTCTTTTCTCTTGCACCAGCTGACACACTCCTCTCAAAGCTACTCAAATCCTCTTCTTTCCAATAAATTCTCTCTAATTTCTTCCTCCTAAATACAAACCCAATCGTTCAACAACCAAAATCTCTCTATTTCACATACAAATCCATCTTTTTCTTCAAACCCAAACAAAGCATCGGCCAAGAACCAAGTTTTCCTTCGCCTATCAATTCCACAGGATAATCACACCCGTCATCATCATCCGGCTCCTTTAATCACTCAAGGATCATTGGTATTGTATCTCTTCATCTTTTTCTCTAGTTTTTCTTGAGTAATTTGTTGGATTAGAATTTGGGGATCTAGGTTTGTGAATTTGAATTTGATTTAGGTTTGTTAATTTGAATTTAATTTCTAATACACTTGTTAACATAAGTGTGGGGATTATTTCTAAAACATGAATTTCAATTGTTACATTATTTCCTATTGATATTGAAAATTCATAGTTGTGGGTTGTCATTATTGAATTCTTCTTAAAGTTGATTGTTGATTGTTGGATTGGTGTTGAAGTGTCTTGTTGATATTCTCATTATTCTTGATCAAATAAGAACAGTGGTTCGAACTATGGTTACTAAGAAAAAAAAAGATTGCTGTTATTCTTGTTTACTAACCCATGTTTTTTAAGTTTTTGATGTCTCTCAGTTAGTTACTAAAAGCTAGAATTAAATTAAAGCAGCAGGAGAGGAAACCATCAAGAATTCCTTGCCTTTCAACAAGAAATCACTTCTCGTTTGAATTACCATGAGGAAATTCTTCAAGACCTTCAAAACCGATAACTACTTCTCTTTTTTCATTTGTTTTTTTGTTTAATTATTATGCGTTTAAATTTTTCTTTTATTTTGTTACATTAAGGGCAATGCAACCCTTCAAGTGTGGGGAGGTGTTGTTTTTAATGTTTGTTTGTGCCATGTTGTTAGTTTTATTTGTGTTATGTATTAATGCTTCTTGACCTATGATATATGCAAGTATGATTGAGTTGAGAATGATGAGTAGTTTCTAGAATTGAGATTTCTTGATGTGAATTTTTGCAAAATTTTCAAGTTTCTACCCCTTCTCTTTGAAAAATCATGAAGTTTCCATTATAAGAGAAGACATTGATGCTTAGTTGATTTGGCATGACTATCAAATTGTTTGCATAAACTTCTCTTTTGAAAGGTTTTTGTTTTGAGTTTACTATGGTATGACAGAGTATTTTTGGTCATTGTTACACACTAGAATTTGTTTTCTTACATGCTTGAGGCAAAATTCATGATTTTGGTTAACTCAAGGATAACGTAAGGCTTTCTTTGATCCGTCTGAGTCTTTTCTATGCCTATCTTATTCATTATATTTTTTGGTCCATTTTTGAGCCTATATTGTGAATGATTTTTATCATTCTAAGTTTCTTTGACATTAGCCTCATTTAATAGCTTTTCTACCTTTGAATTTTTTTTTTTCAAGAAAGTAAAAAGCCCATATTTGATTAAGAGATGTTAAATGTTTGTTGTTTATATGAAAAGTATTGAAAGTGGTTATAATTGGAGTTGGGATATGTTTATTGAAAAGGAGAATGGTTGTCAATGGCTTGATAAAAAAAAATAATAATAATAATAAAAGAATGGTGATAAAAGTAAAATAATAATAATAATAATAATTGAAAGAAAAAAGAAAATGAAAAGTGAAAAATAGTAGTGTTGAATAAAGGCGGCATAAGAACAAAGTTCTTATTGAAGGGATGTGTTATAATTTTTCATGAAGAAGATTGATATATGGTTGTTAGGATATTATTTACACAAAACAAACAGAATAAATACACAATATATTCATATACCTGGGTTGCCTTTAAACTTCCCAAATCCAATAGTTTTTTGGTCTCCGTTTTATCAAGAGCCTATTTTTCTGTAGGAGTTGTACAATTCTATATAAACTCCAAGTGTTTTCCAGATGCTCCAATGGTCAACCGATCATTCACAGAAATATCTCAATTTGGAACAAACATATTACCTGTCGCCACAGCTTCAACTTTGACCTTTGTTTTTGCAGATGGATCAACTGTTTCAACTTCTTTACCTTTTCTATTTGGGGTATGTTTTGGTTCTCTAATCAATAAACCTTTAGGTTTATCCATACAAGAGATAATGGCCTTAATATTCTTCTCTACTTCACTTTTTTCAGGAGATTTAGCTCTAAACCTCAAGCTACTTCTTGGAGTTGTAGACCTAGTAGATAATTGACTACCCTTCAAGTCACTTTTTTCCTTTAGACTTTTTCTTTTATTATCAGAACTAAAAATCATTGCTTTGGTTTCTGCAAATTGACCAAGCACATAATATATATGATGACAGCTAGTAACAAAACTATAAGATCCATGCTCAGGAACTCTATTTACAATGGTATAAGCTGGAATCTTACTGCTTGAGGTTTCTGTCTCTCTTTCATTTGCTAACAACTTAGCATACGATCTTGATCCTATGTAACATAAAGAGACATGTAAGAATAAAACAATAATATTTTCATAAAATTTACAACTACAAAAATAATAAATGATAATTCATACTCAATTTTTGAACATTCAAGGATGTTCCATTCTCCAAACCAGCAACAAGTTTTTTGGAATTGTCTCTGAAAGCTTGACATAATACATAAATGCATCCAACTTCCTACTTTCCCTGACAAAGAAAGGAGGAGGATTACTAGAGTCATCTGGTGGACCACAAGTCAAAGCCTTTCTATTATTCCATTCTACCAGAATCCCAAGTTCATTAAAACCATGATGTTTAATAAAGAAAAAATTGTTTTTCCATCTATGAGCAGAAGATGGACTCCGACAAACAAGTTTAACTTTGTTTCTCTTCTGCAAATGGAAAAATCCCCTACCTTCCACAATTTGAAATTTTCGACATAGAACAAAATAATGACACCATGATTCTAAACTTATTGAAATTCGACAAGCCCTACAAACTAAAAGAAATCCTATTGACTTCCTTATGACATTCGAATTTAACTGACCCAGTTGTACTTTGTAAAACTTCAAAATATCCACAAATAAAGGATGTAAAGGAAATCTTAAACCAGCCATCATATGAGAAAGGTAGCTTACAACACATCTTGGGCATATGAATCCTATGGTTTTTCCTTCGCCAAATTATCTCATAATCCAATGGAATCATATAATCACTCCTCATGTCCTCTTTTAGAGAATAAATAGATACTATAGTTTCAAATTGAGGAACTTCTGGCCTATTCTTTTCCTCACAGCCCAAAATTTTGGTATCAAGATGAAGCATAATTTCAGTGCTTATTGGACGTTCATATAAGACATAGCATGCTCTCATCAATAAATTGATAAACAAAGTGTTCCTCTTTATACTATTACTATTGCCCAATAGGAATACTACTTGGCTTTCTAACATCCCTGACTAAATCTACGATTTCCCCTTCCTCTGATTTTTCATCCTCAAAGCTTGCAATTATTTCTAAGGAAGTAGTACTCTCACTATCTTTATTTCCTCTTAAGGTTCTTTTTTTATACACGCAATCTCAAACAAGTCATCATTCTAAGTTTCTATTTTAGAGTTTTCACTTGGAGTATACGTAGAGTAAGAAAAAGAAGTAGAGCAACAAGTGGGAACCTACAAATTTATCCATGAGTTAGTCTCTTGATCTTGAAAAACACCAACAAAACTGCAAAGAACTTATACATTTATTAAAATTTTTGCTGCAACATAATACAAAGAATAAAAAATTCATAAAAGTTACTTATTGATTGATAAACCTTCTTCAAGCCTTTTTCTTTCTCTCTATAAGAACATAAGCAGAGAACACTTCTCTCATGAAAATAAAGACACAATGATCTTTTAATCTTTAACTAAAGATACTGATAGTTGCAGAATTTACTTTGACACCACATGTAAAACTTAGACAATTGTGATTTTTGCCTAACATAGAAGTTATTTCCTTTTTGATCTTGATTGCTGATACTCATATCTCGGGGTAATAATAATCCGCTTTTCTAAAAGGAGATTCGTCTCTATTATTTAAATATTTAAATTTTGAATACCGATCCCAAAGATTTTTTGGCCATATTAATAGACAGAATCGGAAAAATTATAAGTTGTTGGAAAAGGGAAGGCATATAATGCATATACCCAATTACTTCTATTATTGAAATAAGTGAAGGCATATAATGTATATGTCTAGTTACTTCTATTATTGAAATAAGGGAAGGCATATAATGTATATGTCCATTTACTTTCATATATGAATATAGTTACACATTCATATGCCAACATGACAATTAATCAGATTTGCCAGCTTGGCAATCCATGTCATCAACCCCCTATAACTACGTTTCTTTAACATAAGATCAGGTTAGTTGCTTTTTCACTTTTTCTCTAACCATCTTTCCCTCTCTCTCTTCTCTCGAACTGACTTAAGCTTCAGAGGAGGAACAGGGAGCCTCTCTCCCCTCTAGATGGAGATCAAGGCTCATACATGGCATGGGAGAATACATGGACGATCTCATATGACTATTCTTATGACAGAAAGAAGATTATGTACAAGAGCTTGTATTTCAAATACAAGGTTAGAAGATAAAAAATGAAGAAAGACTTGTTGGAGATTGTCCAAGAACTTGAAGAACTTATGATCTCCATTGAAGATGATCTTAACAATGCTTGGAAGTTTTTGTTCAAAGATCAATACTTAAAGTATAAACATAACACTTTGAAGATCAAAGTAACATTGGTGATATATGTGCAGGAGAAAGAAGAACTACTTGATTTGGAAGGAATAATGAAGGGATCTACACTTGATCAAGTTGAGCCAACAATTAAGTTGTTCCATGTTTGCAACATTGATGGGTCATTTGAGGAGTTTGAAGGCTTGGGAATGTGCCTAGAAGACCCTAGTTCAAGTCCCAAAAGAGTACAAGTTGAAGGCAAGACAAAGCATGGAACAAAGGATGAAAGAAGAAGAAGAAAAGATGCCAAAATAGGGCATCTGGTGCCTGACCACATCTCAGTCGGCTCCGGATCCAGGTAGGGACAGATTGTTGTGCAAACCAGTGGGCATCCGGTGGTCCATCCGACTGCTACAGTAGCGTCGGATTGCTAAAGTACAATTTTCACAGCTTTGTTCTCAATGCATTTTTGACTTGTTTTAGACCATTCCACTTGTTTTTAATGATTTTTCTTGGTGTTTTAAGCTAGTTTGGAAGGTTAAACATGTCTTTAAGCTTTCCTAGGGTTTAATTAGGGTTGAGACTATATATAGATCTTATTGTATTCTTGTAAGACAACTTATTTTCAACAAACACATTTTCAGAAATTGAGTGAATCCTCTTTGGATCAAACTTACCTTTTTCTTGAGTGTTCATCTAAAGCTCTTTAAAGGGTTCTTAGTGAAGCTCTTGAATCTTCAATACTTGGCTAAAGTAGCTGAATTGGGTTGAAGAAATCTAAGCTAATAGATCATTTTGGAAGACATTATGGTCATTAGCATTCTAGCTTGAACCTCTTAGTGAAGTCTTGGGTAGATTTCAAATTAGGTTGTGATTTGGGTTTGGATAGATGGATGAAGAAATCCAGCCAAGTTCAAGAATCACATCATCTTTATTGTATCAGACCCAAGGTTTGCCTATCTTTATTTGCTTTCTTGTTTAGTGTCCAGATCTTTTTTGTTTCCTTCAAAAATCTGAGATCTATGAATGTTTTATGTTTGTTCTTTTACATTTATCCTTCTTTCTTATGATCTTTGTGATTGTGGAATTGTGTCCAAGACCTAAAAATCAAGTCCAAGTCATTTTGTTAGGTGATTCTACTTCTTCTAAAATCTCTACAAAATAGAAAAAAAGAGAGATCAAGGATCTTCAAACCTGAAAAAGTCAAAAAAATTGCACAAATTCGTAACTGAGATTGTGGTGCAATTTTGAAGCTGAAATTCAATTGATATGTTGATTAAATTGATGGGCAGAGCTTGAATTGAGATATACTATATTGGATTGCCTATTGGAAATTTGATATTGGGACACCTGAATACATCAAATTGCTAAAAAAATTGAGATCATAACTCTTTGACCTCAAGATGTTTGATAAAATGCCAATTCTGTATTCTCTTTGAATTCTAAGTGTTTGATCAATTATCTTGTGTTTAATGACCATTCTCCTTGAAACTCTTATCTCTTTGAATCTTATATGTTGAAAGATATGAACTATTTGCTTGATTTGATTGCTTTGTTGAGTAGTTGATTACGCTTGGAGTTACATTAAGAACTTGAAGAAGAGCTAAGAGAGGTAAAAGGCGAAAGGGGGTGAGTACATTAGAGCAAGAAAAGCCCATTTCTAAGAGTGATACACAAGTGGATTGTGAGGATATATATATCCCCTATTTTTGTTTGTTCATTTTGTAGCTACATCATGGATAAATTTTCATCTCAATCATCTTATTATGACGAAAGAAGAGAGATATCACATCCTAGTTCTTCTAAGAAGTATTAAAAATTTGAAAGGGTTGGAAGAAAAAGCCAACAAATGTATCCATCTAGAAGGAGAAATGAACATAGGGAGTATAATGATGGTTGCTACCATGACAATGAAAAGGAGGCCATTGTAGACATCTTGGGAGCCATCACATGAACATGCCATATTTCTATGGTACATTTTATCTAGAAGTTTACCTTGCATGGGAAAGAGAGGTAGAAAGCATGAATACTTGGAAAGACAAAAGATGGAGCTAGTTGTTGATAGCCTTGAGAGTGAAGCTTTAGCTTGGTGGAAAGATCAAAGAAGACTTGAAGTATGTATTACTACATGGGAAGGATTGAGGAAATATATGAGAGAAAGATATGCACTAAAGCTCTCTACTACATGGTTGTTACTCAACGATCCAATAGTGTGAAAGAGTACCATGAAGAGTTGACAAAAGCATTGAAGAGAGCTAACATAGTAGAGTATGAAGAAGATAAAATGATTAGATTTCTCAATTGCTTGAATGAAGATATTTGGGAAGAAGTTGAATCTTATTCCTATGATGGTTTTGAGGATGTGGTACACATGGTCATTCAAGTTGAAAGACACTTGAAGAAGAGGAAGCCAACATATGGGAAGTCTTACGAAAATTCAACTTACGGCACTTCTTCAACATCTAAGGTGCAAGGAGTTGGTTCAAATTAAGAGAAATCCATTCCCAAGGGGCAAGAAATGAAGACCAAGCTAGGTGACAAAGTGCAAAATCAAGAGGTTCACAATCAAGGGAAGCAAGATGTTGAAAACGAGACTCTTCAAGAAGAGGATGAACATATGGAGACCTTCAAGAAGGTAGAACAAAGAATGGAAGTAATGATGCAAAGAATTGATGTAATATCGAAAATGATAGAGGTACATATTAGAAGAGAGAGAAAAGAGAAAGAAGAGCTTGAGAGAGACAAAGATCTTGAGAGACAAGAAGGAGAGATTGAGAAAGAACTTGAGATGAAAAATGAAAGTGTCACGGAGAGAAAAGAGATGAGTGTCTTTGAGAGGCAAGATTTGAGTGAACATAAAGAGAGCTTTCATGAAAAAGAAAGAGTGAATGAGAGTGTCTTGGTTCTCAAAAAGAGGAAAGAGGATCTTATCCCCATTTCTAACATTGACCATGCATTATCTAGTTGTCTTGTTCCTAATTTTTAGGTTTCTAAATTAGTAAACAAGATGAAGGAGGAAAATGACAAAATGGAGATGAATGCTATGTTAAAGTGGTACACTGTTATCTCTACACTTGGTGATAGTTTGTTGAAATTTGAACATGAAAGATTGTTTTCTATAACTAAGTGTGAGTTTAGAGATGCTTTTGATGTTCATAAGCAAGGTGCTACAGTGAAATTTCTTGAACATGGTGATTTCTTATTTAGAGAAAGCATGTCTTATACTTCTTTGAGTTTAGTGACAATTTTTATGGATTTTGAGTTTGTGAAGGAATCACTTGTGAAAGAATATTCTTATGACTATCTGTTTGATGTGTCAAGACAAGTCATACATGATGAAGTGTATAAGCATGATTTTTCTCAGTTTGGTGGAAATGATATATTCATGCCTATGGTTTCTAATTGTGAATTGTTGATAATTGATAGTCATGTTAATAACTTGGAATCATATTCTTATGAATTTAGATATTTGAATGACTTGTTTAAGAATGACTTTGGGATATACAAGGATGACATTTCAAAGTTTGTCTTGGATGATCGGTTATTGTGGATATTTGATGTTACCATCCTTGATTCAAGCTTCTATCTTTGTGGTCTCATGTGCTTATTTTTTGTTGATTCTAATTCATTGATTATCTTGTGTGAAATCTATTTCATTGTTGATATGAGAAGAAGTCCAAGCTTATTGAAAATCATTGTTTGTTGGAAATTTGTGAAGAAGCTTGTGAATTTCTTGATGATATGCCTAAAGAAGGTACTTTACATGTTCTTGAGTATTCTAAGCATGATGATTTCTTTGATTTGTTGGAACTTGCAAATCACTTGGGAGCATATTTGTTGAATTCTTGTGATGGGCCATATCAATATCATGATAAGGAATTGTTTTGAAATGATCAAATCATGAATTAAATGTTGGTGATCTTTATTGGGTGGAATTATATGATGTTATGGATTATGTTTTGTGACACCAATAGAGATTTATTGAGGTTTGCTTAAATCCCCTGTTTTTAGAGAAGCATAATGATGTCCATCTTGATGCCAGCATTCAAGGTTGTTTGCACAGTGCCAATAACGGCATGCTCATACGTGCGGAATCGGGCATCAAGAAGAGCTATTCGGGAAACCATGGGGAGACCTTTACGGGTGTGTAATGTAAGAGCAAGTTTTATTGCACCAAAGTGAATATGGGTAAAACCTTGCTGTCTCCATTTGTCTGGTAAATTTTCGGGAAATCGAAGGGTGACATACTGTTCTGCAGTGGTGGCAAAAAGATGATGAGAAGAGAAATAAAAGGCTTGGACCATGTCATGAACTTGGTGAGGGACAGACCGACCAAGAACTTGTTTTAATTTATGACCAAAAGGGGAACGGGTTTTCTGGTAAAACAGTATAGGGATTAACAAGAGGATATTTAGAGACTGGGTAATTCTCTTCATCACGAAGATAATCAATTTCGTACACATGTGGGATCTTGGGCAGATGTTGAGATTCTGGAAGAGACATGACAGAAGAACTGGAATTGGAAGTTGTCATATTGAGAGACTAAAAGCTTAAACCAAGGGATTCTCACTCCTATGTTTGCAAAAACGCCTATCCACGGCTGGGGCAAACTGGATTCTCCTGTTTCTTAGTCAGCACCCGGAATTCCATAGAATTGATCGCCATGGTCGCCGTAGCTATGTTTTTGCCCTACCAGACAGCTCAGACGACTCCAGTAGCTCCGGTGGTCCCCTTCCACATGAATTAACTGATTATGAGTCTGATTGATTGATTGGACTTGGACTTGTCGGCCACGCTTTGTCGGCCATTGTACTATTGGATAGCACGCTTGTAATTATGTGTAATTATGCTTGTACTGTACTATTTGCTACTTTTGCTTTTATATGGGTCCCAGGAATATGTTCCCTGTCGGCCACCGCACCAGTTACTATGGTCTGATCTTATCCTATGTACTGTTTATTTCAATACGTTGCAGTCCGGATTTCAGATCCGTCCCCCTTCCCATCTATAAATATCCTGCCTATGGTATGTTTAGAAGGCAGAGCCAAGTCTGAGAGTCTAAGTCTAAGTCTAAGCCTCCTTTGCCGGCGGGACTCGAACCCAGGTGGGTAGGAACGGCAGAGACTTAACGCAGGCTCTGATACCAGCTGAGCTAAAAGCTATAGCTGGTA
>JAOXNR010052144.1:0-17403 GCA_028571225.1 Parsonsia alboflavescens | reverse complement strand
TTAAATCAACTAAAGTTGATAATATTTTTTTAAAAAGTATAATAATTTTAAATATTTATAGCAATATAATTGTATATAAATTAATTATTAAGGTCATATATTATATTAGATATATAATAAACCTTATCGGGTCGGCTCGCGAGCTTATGAGTTGAGCCTATCAAAGCTCAAACTCGACTTATTTATTAAACGAATCCAATTCTTAAGTTCAAGCTAGACTCATTTGCTTATGAGCCTAATGTATTGAGCTGTAAACGAATCAAGCCTGAGTAGCTCACAAATAGTCTTGTCTCATTGTCACCCGTATAATTAGGATAGAAGGAATGTCTTATGATTTTTATCAGAAAGTTCTAAACTGGGGTAATAATAATAAAGGCAAAAGATTCACGATAACTCTAAACTTTTTGAAAATTTAACTTTTACCCTTAAACTTTAAAATTAGCCAGTCATAATCTCAAATTTTCAAAACGTATACTAAATACCCTTCTGTCCAATCCGTCCATTAGAGTTAGGGAAATTCATTTAAAAAACATTTGTGTGTCCAAGCTTTGCCCTTATACTTTATTACTGTTAAACTTTAGTCCCTGGACTTTATTATTATCTAACTTTTATCCATTACTAAATGCTTTGTCATACCATACATTGTCTAATACATGATGTGTTTTTTAATAGATTTTAACGAACTAGTGATATGCATTTCAGCCTTAGTAATCAATAATTAATTTATTTCAAAAAAAAAATTCTTCTTAACCAATAAAAAGTCATGATTAAATTTATTGTGAGGATTTGATCCCATATATTGCTATATGTATATCCGATTATCTTTTTAATTAATTATATTCATAACAATAAAAAGTTTTTACAAATAAAGATATAATAAGATAGATAGTATATTGGACTAATCAAGAATATCTTAAATTAACACAAGAATTTTGCATGAATGAGTATATATTTTGAATAAGAAATCCTTATTGTCCAATAAGGATTTCATTTGTTTTAAAAAAGAAAATGAATGTAAAAAAAAAAATGAATGAGTGAGGTTGAATTGCATATCATTAATTCCTTAATATATTCAAATAACACATATCATGTATTATATATAGATAATGTAGGACAGAATTTTGCTAGGGCACACTCCTCCACGTCGCATAATGCACGCTCCCGTCAGTGCCGTTGTAGAATGGTTGAAAAACAAGTTTGAACAAAAGAGAAAGCCACAACGTTTTGCCCACATTTCAAAAGCTCTTCTCTCTCACCTTCAACCTGCCAAAACTTCGCCTGCAACCAGTTGTCGAAGTGATGCCGCCGGAATTCACTCGGTGCCCAACCCGTATCGCCGCCCTTCAAAGATTCTGAGAGTGTGAAGAAAACAAAATTTGATTTAACGAAGAAAAAATTCAATCTTGAAAAAAAACATTGAATAGCTCGAATCTTCTAGTTGAGTTCCATTTTCGTTTCAGCATTGAAGGATCTGATCGCTTCATTCCCGTTGTGGCTTTGGGCTTTCACCTGGAGGTTTCAAAGTTTTCTCCCAAATCACTCCAGAGAGAACCCAGACCGAGCAGCACCCAACCCGCTCTAGGTGAAGCACTGACTGGCCAAAGAGCGATGGGAAAGAGGAGGGTGCGCCACTGGCGGAAAAGAGATCCAAGCAAAGTCGGACCGAGGAAGAGGAAGTGTGGCATCGGGATGGGAAAAAGGATGGAACGATGGGCTGTTCTGATATCCTCCGGTGAGGTTTGAAATCCTCCAGCGTTTTGAAGTCATTTTGGTGCCTACACCCATGCAATCGACTCTACTATTTTTTCCCCTCGTCTTGCCAAGAGTTCATTGACATTGTTGAGACAATATACCAGGTCTAGCCATAGCTCCCAAGAGTTCTAGATATGTTTTCATGCACTATGTATATTTTAAGTATATGCACTATGTAAATTTTAGTTTTAAACTTTTATGATTCTTTCCAACTTGAAGAAGTGATGGTAGAGTTGATTTCTGGGATAATAGTGTCATGGAAGGAATCTTGCAATGTTCACTTGTAAGCTTTCAACTTAGTATGAAGATTATGTTTTAGTCTATTCATCTTGATGGTTGGGCTTGGCTGGATGTGCCTAATATATGTGTTTCTGGAGGTTGGGTTGAAATTAAGGTCTGTTTTAATTTTTCTAGTTTGCTTTGAGCTTGAAGCCTTTATTTAGTGGATGAAAGCTTTCAACTAGTAAAAAGATTATGTGGTGGTCTTTTTATCTTGATGTTTTTGTTAATAGAGTACCGATTTTTGAGGTAAACTGATGGATCTGTATGAAATTGCAAGTTCACCCCTTTTATATAGCAACATGGTGCTTCTGGATGCATTAAAAAGGAAGCTACTCTGTGCAATTCTGTTTTAGAATGCGTTTTTGTTACTGTTCTCAAGCAACAAATCTGAAAGCTATTGATATTCTTTGTTTTGTCTAGGAAGCTTACTTTTGACATTTTCATCCTAAATTTGTTTGTTGTGTTCTAAAACTATAATTTTTTCTCTTTGATTGTGTTTTTTTGCAGGCTATCTTCCTTGCTTTGCAAGTCCGGAGGCAATACCGAAAAATTATTTGGTCTATTGGAGTTCTTGAAAAAGCAATTTTGCACTGGAATATGAAGAACTTCAGCTGTAAATGATTTTATTTCGACTCAGTTAATATGAAGAACTTCAGAATCCTCATGGGATGAAAGAAAAATAACTTGTGAGATTCTCCATTTTGCTGATCCATGTAAAGATTCCTTGCTAGGAACAAGCACTTGAATGCAGGCTAATTTTTGTGTTTAGTTGATGAATTGTACATTTGTAAAGAAGTAGATTATTGAGATATAGTCCTCTTGTTACGGAAATGAGAGCCTTTTAACTTTCAAGCATTTCAAGTCCTTGTGTTATAGTGTTTCTTGACTCTATCCATCTTTAACTTCCAAATCCCCACTTTTCATGATTATATGTGCATTTCCAGTTAATAGAAAATTGTGGGTTTTTAAAGAAATTGTCTCCAAGATATGCTCAATTTCTTTTTAACATGTCTTTGGTTCTTCTAAATTGATTCAATTACTAGGAAGTTGTCTACATATTTTAGGGAATTGGGAATTATGGCACTTAAAAGTTAAACCATTGTCTCAGGGGATGTGTTTTGGGATTCTTGAACCACTGTTTGTTTTTAGCAGAAGAAAAGGATTTATCATCTTATAATGTAACTATAAAGCATAGAAGGTAATTCTTGCTAGGAGAGTGACCATTGCTGCCATACATTTCTAGGAAATTAGGGAATAGTCCTCCCATTCCTCGACTGAGAGAAAGAATGATCAACTTGATCAAAATCAAATTCCATAATTTAGCAAAAAGAAGTTCTTCTGCATAATTATATATCAACCTTGACGCATTATTTTTTCACAAGTTGTGCTAATATAGAGGGAACAAAAACAAACAAAATATACTAGATTGTTGCAACTTCCTTGCACTTTCAAACCTATGACAAATAGAAAACTCTTACTAGCAACTACATCCAATTTTACATTGTTAACTGTAAACAACCACCCATACAAATATAACTGCCAGCATTTAGCACGAAAACTAAAAACATGAAAAGGCATATCTTTTTCTCTTGCCACTGCTCTTTCCTTCAACTGGATATATTGGTCCAACCATTGGAATCCATCACCATATCCCATCTTGTGAACAATGCTGCACATGAACACCTCGATGGGATGGACATTTGATTCCCTGAGGTTGACCTTACCCTTCTTACCGGTAGTCACACCAGTTAAACCCAAATAGTATCGTAGCTCATCCTCGAAAGCTGCATAAGGTATGTCAATCTTATTGCCAAGAATCAGAAATGGAACATTTGCAAGAGAGTCATCTGAGAGGAGGGCATCAAGTTCCTTTTTAGACTCTGCAAACCTCTCTTTGTCGTAAGCATCAGCGAGGTAAATCACACCATCTACTTGCCCAAGCAAACCGATTCCCATGTATTGCTATCAGCATCAGAATATAATCTTTCATCATTTACCAATTAGCTCTTGAAAAGTAGAACAAATATTATACATGAGCTTATACACACCATACAAAAAGGATAACTAGGTTTTATATTGATGACATGTAAGGGAAGATATTATGATATAGATCCCATAAGTGTAAGGGAAGATATTATGATACCGATCCCATAAATGCACCCTGCCTGCAAAGTTTGAAGACTTACCATCAGGCAAGAAATCATTTCTTTAATTAATGATCCATTTGATCTTTATGCTCAACTAACCACTGTAGAGTCAAATTCTTGTCATTTTTCATACAACCAAATAAACACAAGCTAAAGAAGTAATGAATTTTTTTAGTGAAATTAAGATAGATATCTCAAACAACCTTGAACAGACTCCAATTAAAAAGTAAATAATGCATAGAAGGGGAAAGCATTGCAAATGTCACAAATTTGTTTGAACAACCAAAAATCCATGACATTCAATATTGATTTAACTTCAGCTATAACTGAAGCACATATACAGAAAAAGAAAGAAAAAGTTTTGCCAAGGTTCAATCAACAAAACTCACAAACACTGGTACTATAATTACACATAACAGAGACACTCACCAATCAACAATCCTAAAAAACTATAAGCTCACTTCATAATTTATGTTTTCCCTTTACTGGTAAGAAATTTCCTTACCTTCTTATTTCCCTATAATAGTGGTAGCAACAATGATGAATATAATGGTTACAACAGTGCTTGTAAACAGGGAGGTAAATTTTGCATTTCATAATGTTTGATTTCTTTTCATTTTCGAGAAAAAGGGGATCTTCGTAGTAATAAATGATGTAGTTACAGAGCCATCATTTTAAACCCAAAAAAAAAAAAAAAACAGCAATAATTACATTCAAAACACCATCGACGCAAAAGAAGATTTGAAGACTACCTGAGTTCTGATGTTCTTTGCCTGGCCACGTACCAAAGCCTTCAACCGCCAGCGCTGCGAAAATTAGGCCTTTCGATTACCCTCACTTCAAACCCTAGAACGGTCGTCAACTTCAGCCTTCGATTTCGAAGAAGCTGTGTCAAATTCTATAACTTCTGGGCTAGACCGCAAGTGAAGGGCAACTCTTTTTCCCGCCAATTATCCAGAAATCTTCCCACAACACTGAACTTTGAAAAGGTTTTGAGGTTTTCTGCTCAAATCATGATTTCATCCGATTTTGAGGAGCTTTGAAGATTTCTGTGTTTGGAACGAAAAACGGTATCGTTTTGAGGAGCCTCAATTTTCCTAAAAACGATGCCATTTTGTTTCAATAGTAAACTTGACTCATTTTCTTCTGTTTACTCATTGAAGATAGCGCACCTTAATGCACGCAGTGGAGCGTGCCTCAGTCGAATTGATATGCGACATGACAATACATTTAATAACGGGTAAAAGTAATAGAATAATAAAGTATATGGATGAAAGTTGAATAGTAATAAAGTATAAAAGCAAAAGTTGAACAAACGTATAATTTTTTAAATAAATTCCATTAATTCTAACAATGTAATGATTAACGAATTTAAAAGTTTAAGAACAAAATTTAAAATTTTGGAGAGTTTAGGATTATTGTGTATCTTTTGTAATAATTTGACAAAATTGAAAAAGCAGGCGAGTCATTATTTGACGTGAATACTATAGAGGCAATAAGCATCATCAACCTCACTAGCAAATGAACCTTCTACGCAATCATAATAAATTCGGATCATTGCCTTTTCCAAGAACCAATCCTCCGCTTTAAGTGATAGTTCTGTCCAAGAATCCCAGCAAAAGAGTACGAGAAATGGGAGAAAAGGGACCGGAAGTTGAACTAATTCATCAATGGTCTGCGCCAAGGTCCCTCAGTACTGGCCTCATGTATTCTTTTGCTCAGGTATAATGAATAGTCAGCGCTGAATTATGGGTTCCTTTTTTTTTTGTCTTCCGGCGTGGTTGCCTTGGTTTAGTTTTGAATTTCTGGAGGTGGATAAGAAATGGGGTTTCATTTCAGTGGTAAATGCTGTTAAATTTAGCACAAGTTTGCCATTTATCGTTGATCAAATCACAGTTGTTAAGAGTCATTGATTTGATTTCTCCAGTTATTTCTTGAATTTCGTTCTTGTTTTTTTTCTTCTTCCTTTTTCAATTTCTTGATCATTTATTCACCTGAAGTTTCCATCATTTAGCCATTGTTTTAGTTTAGCTAATCCTGCCTCCAAGAAAAATTTTGAAGGAAGGACAGAATTAAATGTTTGCCATGTACATCTGCTACATGAAGGAGCATTGAGTCAATTTGGGGATTTTTTTCTTGGGTTCCGATGTTTTTAAGGGGTTGAATGTTAGAGCTTTTGAGAAAAAAAAAGAGAAAAGAGTCGTTTCAAAAATTAATACAACAATTTATTTATTTATTTTAACTTCAAAAGCAAAAGTTTCTCCTGGAGGGTTGTTCTTTCAAAAATAGTTTTTTTTTTTTTTTTTTTTCGGTTTCTTAAGCTAAGAGCAGAAAGCTCAAACGGATTTTAGATTTAAACAATTTAAATTGCCTTGGCGATTAATATTATTATTTTCTGTTTAATGAAGTAACGCATCTCTCAGGGTGATTTAGCATAGAGTTTGTGGAAAAATCTACTTGGTTCATTCATGAACAAAATCAATTATAAATTCTTTGAAATGGATGATCATCAGAATACTCATAGTCTTACCAGGACTTCTGTTATTCCCTTTACATCCTGGGTGAAAATGAAAAGAAACGTAGGTAGTGCAATTGAAGATCTGGTTTATTGCAGTTATGCATATTTGTATGAATTTTTATTTTTATGCTGAAAGATTTTGAATATGTCATTATAAATTTATATGAGCTTACAAATTTACCTTTTCTTATTAATATTTTGGCTAACTGGTGTAAAAATGTATCCATATAGCTAATCTAAGTTAATTGAAAGAGTCTGTTATAGTTGTTAGCAACACTTTCTTATACTATGCCAGAAGTTTTTGTTGCAAATTGACTACATTATCTATTTGATTACGAGAAGGAATTGCATTTCATATGTTTTTCTGCTGCTAATTAATTTCTCTTTTCCTTTTTTTTTTTCCTGTTTCATTTTTAATCTTTGGAGAGAGATGATATGGAAGTGCTTGATGAACCATTATATGCAAATTTTCTGCGTGTAACAGGAGCTGAAAGGCCCTACCGTGAAGAACTTCTATCAAAAGTGGTAAGATTGAAGAATTACTACATGGACATAACATTTCTCCTCTCCATTTATCAGTGAAAACTTACTCTATTGACCATATCAAGCTGCATGAAAACATTGACATAACATAGCTTTCAAGAGTTAACATATTGTTTCAGTTTGTGCATACATTGAGATTCTCAACTATAAGTACAATATTTCTGCTCATAAGATTATTGAATAATTTTGAAGTAGACCCTATCTGCTTGATAAACTTGAGTTCACAGGAATCTTGGATGGCATGAAAACATTGACATAACATAGCTTTCAAGAGTTGTTTCAGTTTGTGCATACATTGAGATTCTCAAATATAAGTACAATATTTCTGCTCATAAGATTATTGAATAATTTTGAAGTGGACCATATCTGCTTGATAAACTTGAGTTCACAGGAATCTTGGATGGTACTGGAAAAGGGTTCTACCTTGGGAAGCTTTATAAAGATGAGTTTTAAGTGTAAATTCTGGGATAAAGGTGGGTTGTGTACCGTGGAATTGGAGCTCAACTAAAAAAATCTTGAGGCTTTCTTCTTCAAGTTGGTAATCTTGAAGAGTTCCTTTTAGTGTTGACCTCTGATTCCTAAAGCTGAAAGGACTACATATTAGTAAAACCTAACTTTGACGTGCATAACATATATTGAGAAGGAATCGGGTATTTTTAAGTGTATAAATTGCATGGATCTTCGCAAGCTTAACCTTCTACATTATGCAGTAATTTCACTTATTATTTGAGCTAGAAGTCTGTGTCCAAGTCTTGCTGCCATCTATTATAAAGTTATTGTGCATGTGTTGAGCAATGTCATAAAAATTTGTGTTTGACTTGCTTGCAGCATTGTTTAAGTATATAAATTACACTCCTCTCCTTAAATTTAAGTTTTTAGGTGTGGTAATTTCAGAATTACCATCTTAAGATTAAATTACTAATCCTATGGTGCTTCAGTTCAACTTTTTAGGGGCTCAAGGTTTCTTGATACCCAAAATAAGTGCAACTATTGTTTGTATTTGGTGATGAGATTAGGTTGGGCAAAACATTCAAGATTAAGTGTTGTTTTCTTTGGTGGCTAGGTGTATTACTTGTTCTTACAGATCTTGTTGTTATGTTCTTTATATCCATATTGAGTTCTTTATCATAGAATGCGCTCTATAACTTTAGGGTCTTGTTCAGTGACATATTAGCCATTTTTCTTAAATGAATAGGAATCTGATGGAGATAAGGTGGTCAAAGAGATTATCTTTGGTCCTTGTGCAAAGAAGTATCGCTACTGTAAGGTATTATTCCTAGTCACAGCATAGTGCATTCTCTAGCCATTTCCTGCTTTGCCTTTAGTTTGAATGATTTTCTTCTTTTAAGTATTGTGATTCATTATTCCAGGATTTTCCTATTTTCTGATGAGATCGTTGAATTTGGTGGAGATTTATGTTTAAAGTCCTTGTCTTACTCCATTGAATAAGGAGGTCTTCCGACGCAGCGAAATATACACGAGAGACTAGTTAGCGTACTAGACCAAACGAGAAAACATTCGAATCCTCGAACAACCTTGAGTCCACAATTAAAGAGATAGAAACTCTGAAATATTATTGATAATTGATTGAATTAAAAGCCCTTAGGCATACATCCTTATTTATACTAGTAGAAGTTTTTGTATTCCTAATCAAATTAGGAAATAAAACCTAAGTAAACTACTAAAGCTAAGTTCTTTATTCCTAATCAGATTAGGAAATAAAAAAAAAATAAACTACTAAAGTAAATTAAACTAGGAAATAAAAATCAAGTAAACTATTAAAACTTCCTAATCAAACTAGGAAACTATTTCTCTATTTCTTTTGTTTAGACTTGGCACGGTCCAATTGCTCGAGAAATATCTCAAGACACTTGTTCGACATCAGTCCCCTCTTCCTTGAAAGAGCTCGTCCCCGAGTTCAAATTGGGATAGAGTGGTTCCGTGGCATAATACTCATACAAATCACTAACATTGAACACCTTGGCGATCTTCATAGAATCTGGCAAATCGATCACATACGCATTATCCCTAATTTTCTACACCACCTTGTAAGGACCATACTTCTTAGGCTGCAACTTGTTGTAGGTTCCAATGGGAAATCTCTCCTTGCCCAAAAACACCATAACTTGATCACCTTCCTTGAAGAATTTGACCCGCCTTTGCCTATCAACTGCCTTCTTATTCCTTGCATTAGTCTCAGCCAATTTCTGCATCACATGTTCTTGAACCTCTGCGTTTTGTTTTGCCATTGCGTCAGCTGCCGCATTAACCTTAGTCCCTCGCAGCACTTGTACCAAGTCCACAACATGCCTTGGCGGAGTCACATAAACCAAAGAGAAAGGTGACTTTCCCATGGCACTGTGACAGCACCGTTGAAAGCAAACTCGGCCTGCGGCAAATCAAGATCCCACGACTTCGGCTTCTCTCCACTAATACTGCGAATCAAGTTCCCCAAGCTCCTATTCGTCACTTCAATTTGTCCATCAGTCTGAGGATGTTCAGTTGAACTTCTTTGAAGCGATTTACCAAACAGCTTCCACAAAGTGATCCAAAAGTGGCTCATGAACCTTACATCCCTGTCAGAAGTAATACATCTGGGCACCACATGCAATCGAACCACCTCATGAAAGAACAATCATGCCACATTAGAGGCATCAACTGTCTTCTTGCAAGCAATGAAGTGCACCATTTTGGAAAATCTGTCTACCACGACAAACACAGAATGCATTCCTTGCGGATTACGTGGCAATCCTAGCACAAAATCCATAGACGAGTCCTCCCACATAGAGTTAGGAACGGGTAAAGGCTTATAAAGACCAGTATTTTGAACTTGACCTTTTGAAACCTGACAGATGTGGCATCTTCGTTCAAAATTCCCTACATCTCACTTCAACTGAGGCCAGAAATACCTTTCTTCCAAAATTGCTACAGTCTTGTCCTTTCCTAAGTGTCCACTTAATCCTCCACCATGAAGGTCTTGGATCAGGCTTTCCCTTAAGGAAGTCTTGGGAATGCAGAGACGGTCACCCCGAAATAAGAACCCATCAGTGATGTGAAACTCCCTAATAGGCCGCCTCTGATCACAAACCTCCCATATTTCTTTGAAATCCTCATCCTCTGGGTATAACTCCTTCAAGTATTCAAACCCCACAATCTCGTCGGCTAAGGTCATCAATAGGTGAGCCCGTTTGCTTATAGCATCAGCCACGCATTAGTAGCCCCGGACTTATGCAGAATAGTGAAAGGAAATTTTTGCAGATAAGTGGCCCATCGCACATGCATACTATCCAATTTCTTCTGATTGTTGACAAACTTCAAGGCTTGGTGGTCTGTGTAAAATACAATCTCCCTTTGAATCAGATAATGCTCCCAATGCTTGAGAGCACGAACCACAGACTAAAATGCTTGGTCGTAGGTGCTCCACTTCTGCCTTGCCTCATTCAGCTTCTCACTAAAGAACACCACCGGTCTCTTCTCTTGGGACAACAGAGCCCTAATACTAATGCCACTAGCGTCACATTCAACTTCGAACATTTTGTCGAAGCTAGTTAACGCTAAGACTGGTGCAGTACTTAACTTCTCCTTTACCAAAGCAAAGCTCTTGTCTTGCTCATCTCCCCACATGAACTTGCCCTTCTTCAAACACTCTGTGATTGGAGCGATAATAGTGCTGAAGTTTTGAATAAAACGACGAAAAAAGGTAGCTAAGCCATGGAAACTCCGCACTTCTGTCACACTTTTCGGAGAGGGCCAGTTGCGTATGGCTCGAACCTTATCCTTATCCACATGTATGCCTTCAAAACTCACCACATAGCCAAGAAATAATAAGCTATGAGTCAAGAAATTGCACTTCTTAAGTTGAATGTACAACTTGTTTTCTTGCAAAACAACCAAAACTTGGCGTACATAATCCGCATGTTCTTCCTCTATTTTGCTGTAGATAAGGATGTCGTCGAAATAAATGATGACAAACTTTCCAATGAATGGTCGTAAGACTTGAGTCATCACCCTCATGAATGTACTTGGAGCATTAGAAAGCTCGAGTGGCATGACAAGCCACTCATAAAGGCCATCCTTGGTCTTGAACACAGTTTTCCACTCGTCCCGCGGTCGAATACGAATTTGATGGTACCCACTTCGTAGATCGATCTTGGAGAACCACTTCGACCCATCCAACATGTCCAGCATATCGTCAAGTTGCGGTATAGGAAACCTATATTTCACCGTGATTTTGTTGATGGCATGACTATCCACACTCATTCACTAACTTCCATCCTTCTTTGGCGTTAATGAGGCTAGAACACCGCATGGACTTAGACTTTCTCGAATATGTCCCTTCTTCAATAGCTTTTCCACTTTTTCCTTTAGAATTTCACTGTCCTTAGGACTCATTTGGTAGTGTGGTAGATTAGGCAGACTCGTCCCAGGCACCAGATCAATCTAATGCTGAATGTCCCTCATGGGAGGGAGCTCATTAGGCACGTCATCAGTGACTAACTCGTTGAACTCCTCCAACAAAGGCTATACCTTTGATGGCACCAAAATATCAGCAACCTCTGTTTTATATCACAACCATGGCATAAACCTGCTTGGACTCCTTGAAATCTGTTACAAACTTATCTTCGCAACTAGCAATGGTTGGAAACGATGACCCTTCTTCTTGAGGTGGTCTTACACACTCCTTTCTTCTAATAGGTCCCACAACAATTTTATAACCTTGTCTATTAAAATAATAGACATTTTCACAGCCCTTATATATCACATCTACATCATATTCCCACGGCCTTCCCAATAAGACATGCTAGCATGCATATCAATGACATCACAAGTAACA
This sequence comes from Parsonsia alboflavescens, assembly GCA_028571225.1. Lineage (NCBI taxonomy): Eukaryota > Viridiplantae > Streptophyta > Magnoliopsida > Gentianales > Apocynaceae > Parsonsia > Parsonsia alboflavescens. The sequence goes on along the minus strand of JAOXNR010052144.1, from coordinate 5,327 downwards.
GTAGATCTATAAAATTTCCCAATCGAAATAGGAAGCTCAAAGATTTCTATTACCTTTACCGCGGGACCCTTCTTGATCCAACTGATGCTATAAGGAGTGGGATGAGGTTCCGTTGGCAACTTTAGATGCTCTACCAGCTGCCTCGCCAGAAAATTTTCACAACTTCCACTATAAAGTCACAAACTTTTTTGTTAATTGAGCAACTTGATCGAAAGATGTTATGGCATTGGGTGTCGTCTTCCATCTTTGGTGCGAATAGCAATCATTGCACCACGCAATTCACCCTCTCTCCTTCCTCCTCAGCAAAATCAACCCTTCATATTCCCATTGCCAATCCTCTACAAACCCCTTGGCCTAGTTGCCTTCTTCTGTCACTAAGTCTAAATTTCGATCAGGGCATTCATTAGATTAGTGACCCGGTTTACCACACCTAAAGCACTTGCCCAACGTGGGCCTAGCACATGGGTTGGGAAGCTTAGGGGCAGATTTGTTAGTGCCACTTGCTTGAGTACCCCCTCTGGCCCTTGGCCCCTCAGCAGTTGTGCTCTTCATCTGAACGGTAGGAACTGCGGCTTGGGTGGCTTTTCCTTTTTCTTGAGCCCAGCTAGACGACTCATTGGCACCCCGACGGTACCCGGAATAAGTCGGCTTGCGCTCCTTCTGCTCCGCCTTCAACACCATATTACGGGTTTCATCCACGTCCCATAATATCTGCAGTCCAATCTGATCTCGAATAGATGGTCGCAACCCATCGAGATATCTGGCAACTTGCTGCCCTTCCGACTCATTCAAATTATTACAATCAGCCAACCGATTAAATTCAACCGTGCAATCATACACGGTTCTTGACCCCTGCCTGCAATTCTGATAAGCATGAAATAGATGTTGCTCATAATCTTGGGGTAAAAATCTGTCCGTCAGTAATTGTTTCATTTTGCGCCAAGTTCGCACAGAATCCTTTCCCTGCCTTCGTCTTTTGGCCTACAATTGATCCCACCAAACTACAGCACCACTCTTCAATTTATACGCAACCATTTTATTTGTTTCGATTCAGGCACATCCATCATATTTAAAAATCTCTCGACTTCAGAGATCCAATCTAAAAATTCCTCAATAGGAAGATTACTGCTAAAAGAGGGTAGATCCACCTTTAGATGGTAGTCGTCGAACCATTGATTCTGTCTCTGTCAGCCTCCTCTCGGTATGTCTTCAACCTCTTCTTTAGATCGGGATAGTTCGCCGTCGAAAACATGAAGGGGCTGGCGTCTGGCAACGATTTGATTTTCAATGGGTTGGCATCCGGCAACTCCCTTAGCACAATCCCGATGAAGGTTAACAGGGCAGCGTTGGGCAACTCCCATCATGCGATTCCCATTAACCCTCTTTGTTCCTTGGTTGATGTTGATGGTCACTAACTGCACCTCATCATGGATTCTGGCTATGGAATCACGGAGTTTAGTGATCTGTGTTTGCTGATTCGTCACCATCTCCTGAAGATCAGAAAACCCACGAGCAATGTCCATAGTTGTGTCATCCTGCTTGTTGAGTGCCATCGAACTAGGCAAAACCTTGCTCTGATATCACTTGACGCAGCGGAATATACACAAGAGACTAGTTAGCGTACTAGTCCAAAGAGAAAACAATCGAATCCTCGAACAACTTTGAGTCCACAAGGAAAGAGAGAATAACTCTGAAATATTATTGATAATTGATTGAATGAATAGCCCTTAGGCATACATCCTTATTTATACTAGTAGAAGTTTTTGTATTCCTAATCAAATTAGGAAATAAAACCCAAGTAAACTACTGCAGCTATGTTCTTTATTCCTAATTAGATTAGGAAATAAAAACCAAATAAACTACTAAAGCTAATTAAACTAGGAAATAAAAATCAAGTAAACTATTAAAACTTCCTAATCAAACTAGGAAACTATTTCTTTATTTCTTTTGTTTAGACTTGGCACGGTCCAATTGCTCGAGAAATATCTTGGACACTTGTTCTACATCATCTTCAGTCTTTCACTAGAATTTATTTACTTTTTATGGCCTGAATTTTTGCTGCATTTATAAGCTTCTGTTTGATATTAAAATATAAGTTTATATCCTGGATCATAAAAGTATTAGTTTGAAAGACATTTGCGAAAACTAGTCTGTGTTCTAACTACAAAAGCATCTTTAGTTTTCTCCTGCAGCTTGGTATGGCCATATTAGCCAGAAGATACATAATTTTTTGATGAAATCTTTCTGTAGCGATCTTGGACTTGGTTAAGAATCTCCCTCCCTTGGTTCTCTTGTCGTCTTTCCCCTTTCGTACCAGTTTCTGTCCTTCAAAGTTTTCTCCACAGGTTCTCAAGTATTGGAGCGATGGCAAATCATAAACTCATGTAGTCTGCAAAGAGATATAAGAGTTATTAATCTAAGTTTATGCATAATTCTTGCAAAGCAATGTCATAGATAAGATCACATATAGATCAATAATTTTTGGCATCAAGGTTTAAACTGAAAGAAGTAAAAGTAATCATAATAAATAAAAATCAGGTGGGCTAAGTATTCTTGAGTTGCTGATCATAATTTGTACCATATTATGATAAAGTTGTTAATCCCAATACTTGTGTATATCTAATCTAATGTCTTGGAATATTATCTCTTGTCTTTGTATTCTGCGATATATACTTTTCTTAAAAGGTCTGGAATTCTTCAGTATCTGATTATGGTAATCCTTTTGTTTCTTTCTTTCTTAAAATGACTTATTTATATTCATCACCTGATCTATAGCATATGGCAAAACAACGTCTACCTGGTTTGACTGATGAGCTGATGAGGAAAGGAAAACATTTCATAGTAATTCGAAATCCTCTTCATATTTTGGTATGTCCTGGAAAGACCTTATGGGTTTATGCTTGAGGTGCAGTTTCCAATGTTCAACTGTTTCTGCTAATGACATAAACAAAATGGTTTTTCCTAATTGTCATTATTTTTCTGTTTATTCATTAATCTTTTACTGATCGAACTTCCTGGTCGGTTAAATGTACTGTCTACTGATTCTCTAAAACTAACTCTTGGCAAACAATATAAATATAAAATACATCAATTTTTTTCCTTTATGGCTATTTATCATGTACTTAATTTTTATTTTCCTGGATGTTGTCAGCCATCCTTTGACAAGGTTGTGACACCATCCTTCCTTGAGCTGGGCTTGGCTGAATTGGTTTCAATATATGGTGAATTATGCCAAGTTGGAAAGCCACCACCAGTTATTGATGCGGGAGACCTTGAAGCTGCACCTGAGGTCCTTTTGACTTTCAGTTAGCCTGATTCTTCTGAAGTTTTTTTCTTTTTCTTTTTCCTCTATGGACTCATTTTTGCTATCCTTAACTGCATATTGGTAGCTTAAATTACCTTGTCTCCACCCCCCCACCCACCCCCCTTTTTGTCCTGTACATGTTTCCTGGAGATTGTTGAGGTATTTGGTAATAGACTTCTGAAGCAACTAAATACCATGTTTGTTTCTTAAGTGATGAATGGGCTAAATTCTGGGTAATCCAATTTTAAGGTGGTTTCAGTTGTATCCTGTAGGGGACAAAACTCACTTGTGATCTGTTTAGCTGCCCACACAATTAATTTAATAATTTTGTGAATTTAATGTGACAGACTTATATTTCGCCCTAAAAATACTGTCTACCTTGCACAACATCTGAAGTGATGTCTAAGCCATTCTTTATTTCCCCCTTTACTTTTTACTCTAAGTTTAACAGTTTGATGGAGGGTCATTTCATGTTTCTTTTTCTTTTGTGTTTGATAACTTGAGCCCTAAACCATTCTCTTCCAGAAAATAACAGAGTGCACTAAGTCTCAAGCTGAATGTTAAAAGCTTGAGGGATCTTCCGTAAAAGAATAGTTTATAATTACCTACATCTGCAATTCATAAGTTGGATTCACTTTTTATGATCTCCAAGTAATAAATGACTAGAAGTGCTAAATGGATTTCAGGGTACTGTCACAAGCTATCTTGCTTGATGTGCTAAGAGGGCTGAATTCTTATGGCTTAATGGAAGTTATCTCAGCCAAGATTTGCTTGTCCTTCCCAATGTTGAAACAAACGAAATTTATCAAAGTAAATCAAGATGGTAGAATTCTAATCATAATATTTTTATTAATTGAAAACGTTTAAATTTAATTACAAATGTAGATGTTTACCACCAACATCAATATCAGCACTACTCTAAATAGTGAGACTACATTGTTTTTGATTATTTTTTACTATTTATGTACACCTTCAGTAATACCTGAAACTTAACACGTTCACTCCTTGATGGTACAAACTCTTATCTAAGAAGAAAACAACAATGGTTGATGTTGTTGGGACCGTGCTCCTGGTCAGGGACTGGTTTCTTGGACTGTGTGCTTGGGGGAAATCAGTATGCTCAAGAGTGCATGTTGTTGCATGATGGAGTGACCTTGGTGTGCTTAATATTGCTATTCCACTCCCCCGTAAAAATGTTCAGCCATGCTACTGAGCACTCTAGCTTTATTAAATTAAGTGCATATTGCATAGGCATGGAAGCTTATGGGTGCCGTTTTGGCACTTCCTCATGGGCACCCGAACACCCATACATACATGTGACATTATCCACTTGCTGCGAAATAATTGAAACAAGTGGATTTGGCTTTCAAAGGGAAAGTGAATATGTTTTTGGTTTGATCATGACCAGCTTTTAAAATTGCGTCCTTTGGAATTGGATGTTTGGAAATAGCAAGCGTTTAAAGGTCTTGCATCTCTAGTAGTGATATACTCAAAGCCTCTCCCTTTTGCTCTAAGCCTGAGTCTTGTGGTTTTAACTCCATTAATGATTGCCCCTATCCAATCTACTTGTAAAATGTAAATGCACAACTCAAGGCAGTTTTAAGCATCCTTTGAAACTTAAAAACAGCGCAGTTAATATAATACGGAAAGGTAGAATACTCTTGCTTTACATGAAGTCTGACCTAAGATATTGCATAAAATCCTTTGGCTCAATTCTGTGCTAAATAGGCTGGAAAATTTTGTCTCAATCTATTTGAGGATACTAAAATTATCATTTATTCTAGAGATAATTTTGGATTTTCTCCCACCTTTTTCTGAGGCCAAATCATTTGCACTCATGTTTCTTCAGGCTGTTTTATGTGGTCTTTGTGAAGATCTTGGGGTTCCTTTTCAAGCTTCTATGCTCAAGTAAGTTAAAAGTGTAATCAAGGTATTCATTTGCTAAACATCTTGAAACATGGACTACATTTTTGTTCAGTTTGTTTGAACCAGGGCAAAGACTGGATTTTTTTTTTTCTTTTTT
>JAOXNR010052143.1:0-17404 GCA_028571225.1 Parsonsia alboflavescens | reverse complement strand
CACTCATGACTTATGGAAGCTTGAATATATTTTGGGAGAATATTCAAGTTAGAATGATCTAATTAATATTAAAGAGTCGATATTAATTTTTATTGCCAATAAATAATGGACCTAGAAAATCACACACAATAGAGTCAAAGCTCACAATGATATTGGATTTTTTACCTTATTTGTAAAAGAGTACTAGTATACTTTGAAGCCCAAAATTAAGTAACAAGGGTATGGGCTTGGATGAATTAATTAATTAGTTAATTAATTCATCCTTAATTAATTCATCCTTAAGACTAGTTTTAGGCCTTTTCCTAAAAGGGATAAGAAAAGGCCAAACTAATGGGCTTAGAACATTAGGACTAGGTCTTAAAGGTTTATTTATAAACATTTTATAATTACCCTAGTTGAAACTTAACTTCTGAATAAAGAAGACAGAAACAAACGTTGTTTTTCATGTGTTTTTTTGTAGGGACACAAAGTCATTGTCTGCTGGATTCGTGTGGATGATCTAGAGGCTCAACAATTGGGGAGTTGATTAAGATAGTAGATCTACAAGACAAAAGGTATTTATATATTTGAACCTTTAGACATAGAAAAAGGTTACAAATAAGAAGAGTCTAATACGATCATTTTTTGTAAAATTATTTTGTTTCCTCTGCCCAATTTCTAACAAGATGCACTTGATTATGAGCAATGAGATTCCTCAAGATTTTACGCTATTTGTTCTATTAAACTATAAAAATCTTCTGTTGGGTTATATTTCAGTCAAGAAAACTCAACATATTTAAGTTACAAACAACAACTTATCAAGGCATATATACTAATGGACAAAAGTGAAATTACCTTGAAACGATAGAAGTGCATTTCTTTCTCATCTTGGAAACGTGGAATTTTGTTATGGTTAATGAGATCCAAGTATATGGTCTTTCCAATTTGTTCTCATAAATTTTCGTGGCAAGCAAACAACGATAACTTTGTCTAGTGAAGGCATTAGTTAACTAAATTTTAACATTTTTTTAAAAGCTTTAAGAAACAAAACCTTGATAATGATGTAGTCTATGTTCTCCTTCCGTGTCGCAATTTTTGTGTCAGTTTATAAGTGTCACTCCTTCTCATAATTCGTGATTCTTGAATAATACATGTTTGAATATTACCTCAAAATCCTTTTCATGTGCAATTTTTATGTAATATTCGAGTCTCTCTTTCTCATGTGCAATTTTTGTATCACTCCTTCCCACGGTTCGTGATTCTTATATAATACATAACTTGAATATTACCTCAAAATACTTTTCAAATCCTTTCCTTACAACAATTTTTTTTTGTTATAGTTTGTGATTCTTGGAATTTGTGGACTTTGTGTTTAAATGTTGTCCCATTGTATAATTGTTGCATTCTTTTGAAATAATTGTTTCCTTGCTTTAGTAAGGGTACAAAATCTGTCAAATTTTATTATCTGTGTGTGGAACTTTACTTAATGTTTGTATTTAAAGGTATTTTACCCTTGTTTTATGTTTACTAGGTTGGCAAAATGGGAGAGATCAATAAATATGGAGTTAAAGTTTTTTCTTGAGTTAAACATAGTTCTAGTAAAAAAATATTATCCCTTCATTCATGTAAACTTTTAGGTAGTCAAATTACCGCTTTTTGGATCTATTATGGTGCATATCTTGATCCACTAATGAATTTGTATTACAAAATATACGGCTAGTCCCACCACATGAAAAGATTGTCAACAAGAGTCTTTTGTTCTTCAAACTTTATGACCCTTTCAAAGAAAAATTACGATACAAATTGTTAAACTTTTTCTTCAAATTATTATAAGATATTGTATATACCGTAGACTTTGAGACTTGGTCGATGGTATATTGTGTAGTACTAAACGATGTATGTGTGAAATTGTGCAAAATTGCTTCGTCTGGAAGATTCTTGGATTAATTGTCTGAAAGCTCACTAATCAATTCAACTTAATTAAATTCCTTTTTTAATCATTCCCATGGTAATGTTACTTTTTGCATATTGGAGGGTAAGTTTTTTCATTAGCGGATTGGTGTTTGATTTGCTAAACATTGCTCGATATAATCAATGAATGTTTGTGAAAGCTGATAGTATGTGTGTAGAGATATTGAATAAGCAAAATGAATTGTGTGTAGAGACATTGAATAGGCTAAATGAATTGACTAGCTTTACTTGTGATCAAGAAATTGATCTATTTAAGGCAAGTCTTAGTTTTTTGATCTTTTGAAATTTCATTATTTTCATTTTTTAAGATATGTTTTGATTTCAAATATTGCATAACACATTTACTTTGCAGATAATGAATCATCATTACTCTTAATTTAATTGATCTTTTTTCATTAGCATGACCTTCCTAATTGAAATTAATTACATGTCAAGTAGTTCTTATTACCTACAAAAGAGATTATTAATTGTATAATATAACAATAAAGATTAATATATTTATATAAATATTACTCCCTCCATCCCTTTTTATAAGATGTTAAAGGGTGAATGCCTTGTCCCACTTTATAAGTTGTTTTACGGAATTTTAGGGACATTTTATCACAAATTTCCTATATTACCCCTCAATCCTATACTCTCTCCCTTCATCATTTTTCCTTCCCAACTTCGCCTCTTTTCAAAATTTTTCAATCCTCTCCATAAATCTGTGGGGTTATAGTTGCTTCTCAGAGATATGAAGAGAAAAACCAAATTAACAGTTTCATATTTTGAAGGTCATCTCGACGACCTCTCTCCCCTCTCCATCCTAACTTACCCGAAGTTGCAGAGTGAAGAAGAGCTTTTTCTCCTCTCTTGATCGTCAACCTACAGAAGCTACCCAACAGGTTTCCTTCACTGTTTTCTCTTAATGCCTTGCCTACTATCTCTAGTTAAATTTTTAAAATTATGCTCTTTTTCCTTTTATTCTAATGTTTGTCTATCATGTACCCAATTGAGTTTTTATCTGAATTATTTAGGCAAAAGTGCAGGGAATTTTTTTTTATTATTTCGAAATTCAATAAGTATACGAATACCCCAAATATAGGTTTGATACTTTCTGATTTACTATCGGTACTCTTTTCCTTTTTCCTTTCTTTTTTTTTGTTTTTTTTTTTTTTTTTTGTTAATAGATAATGGGGAGATTTATCATTATGAAATTGAGCAATCTTTTCAATAGATTTGAATGGTGTTTTCTGATTTCTAGGGAATTAAACGGGTTTTCATGGGTTTTTTGAGCCTTTCTTGTGCATAAGTCAATGTTTTTTACTTGGTTTAGTGTATTCCCTTTTCTAGTTTGAGTAGTGACAATTCAATAATTTTGAATTTCTTATTCTCAGTTTCTGTAAGTGTAACCTCTTTATTGTATTGATTGTGAATGAAATGTCTTCTCAAGATATTGAACTTGAGAGTCATGATGAATGTTGAACACCTACTGAAAGGCTTACAATTTCGTGTTCTAATGTTTTGAACTTTGTTTTGATTTGGGAAGCCCTCTTTTAATGCTTTATTTGTGACACTTGCCCCCTTCAAAACGGAACCTGTTCGAATTGTAAAAATTTCTGATTTGAGAAGTTGTGATATCTATCATTAAGCTAGTTATTAGGTCTTGAGCTGCATTATTAATTGAATTTTACTAGAAATATATTTGTTGTATATAAGTTTATGGTTTGTGAAAGCTTATTATTGCTGATGGTGAACACTGCTTGACATTGTATGGGTGAAGTTAATTTTAATGAATCTGAATGACTAGCAAAGACAATTCTGGTTGTAGCTTTCTAGTTCTCCATGAGATCAATGCATCAAGGGTACAGATCTTTTCATGGTGCATCTGGTGTTATCCATGTGTCATGAAATTGTTATGGTTGATTTTCTTAATCACATGATTCTTCTACTTTCCTCTGCTAGTTGATTTTCTAGTTTTTTCAAGCTTTAGCAATAACGGTTGGGATAATCTTAAGCATGAAGAAGGATATGAAGAGAAAAAGGGGTGATTTCATCCTTTTTCCTTTTTGGTCCTTTGGATGAATTGATCTGGTCTAATATATCTCACACATCTGTCTAATAAGATAGACCATGAAAATTTCCATGCAACAATTAGATAATGGATTCATGTGTGAAGTGTCTGTAGCTATGGTGGAATGCTATAGTTTTCTAATAATGAGAAATAGATGGATCATGTTTACTTCCACCCTTGTGGCTGTTTCAATTTGTTCTTTAGTCTATCCAACAGTTAATCCATTCTTAAATGAGAACAGAGAACAAAAACCGAACAAGTTTTAGGTGGCTTTTTTCAGGATGAGTGATTTCATATTAAAGAACGGAAAAGAAAGGATGAGTGATTGCATTTTGAAGAACAAAAAAGAAGCCTGTGAGTGGTGCTCCATGATGAGTAAATGCACAATGAAGAATGAAAAAGTAAGCATTTTTCACAATGAGGAAAAGACCTTACTGAAGAAACAAATGATTGATTTGAACGAACCAGCTGACACCTGTATCGATTTGAATGTTGAAACTGATGACGACGGAGAAATTTCAAAAGAAGACAAAATACAACTTTTTTCTTATGAGTTGTAGAAATTTTGGATCCCCAAGGCTTTTTACTAAGGATGTAATTCAGTTTTATTTTGATCACCGATTTTTTATTTTGTTTTGCATTTTTATCTGAAAACATTATGTAATGTGATACTTCAATCTCTCTTGATAATGTGATACTTCAATCTCTTATGGTAATTTATTTGCAAGCTTTTAGTAATTTACTTTTCCATTAAATAATGTTGTTTACCAAGTTAAATAATGTTGAAAAAAACTGCTCTTCAGAGGCATCCATAACCTGCTTTCTTTATATTCAAGAAGTTGGAAACAATAGACAATTAGGTTATAAAATTTACTTCACTTAAATATTAAAGATATATCCTCCATTGTGAAGCTTCTTAATCCCTATATGCCAATGTCTTGAAACCTAGTGCAAGAAATCCTACATTAGATCATCATGATGGACCTTTCTTCATCCTATGGGCTTCCATATCCTCAGCAGTAACCTCGTCATTCCACTTAATAGTAAAAATTGTTAAAAGTTTTCCACCAAATGGTACTGTTTTATATATAGATAGATAGACTTAAACTAATAGAATACAATCTCATTTCAACACTTGTTTGACAACTTGAAGATGATTACCAAATTTTTTTAAAAAAAGAAGTGAAAAAAAAAAATGAAAGTGGATAGATATATCAGCAAGAAGGCAATAAAAGCTGGATTCACTTGAAAGTTGATATCATAACTTGAAATCTACAAATCATCATAATAGCTGCACATTATACATCAACAATCAAATGCCGCTCTCCTGAAGCAACAATAATAGCATTTACAACCCTTCAAAGCTTCACAAAATCAAAACTTGTTTGCTAATGAAGAGAAAAATTTCTAAACCTGTATGCAGATGAGAGTTAAGAAACATCATATTATCGGCTATAAACAAAAGACAACCTCAGGCTACAAACTGTAAATACAAATTCCGAAAGCTATCTAATTTCAGATTCTATATCTCCACCAGCTGCTGCAGTTGCTCCCATGAATGCATTATCGTTCCTCTCATTTGTAGCTTGGCCATCTAGATTCTGACTATTATTGTTTACTTGATTTCTTGCACGTAATTCCACCATGTCCCTAACGTATGCATACGTGGCTCAACCTAAAAAAAAAGGGAAAACAATAAACTCTAATAAACAGCAATTGCAAAGTGCAACCTCAACTGGAATACTAAAAAATTGAAGAACAAATGATGACAATAGTGAGAATATATATTCATATAGTCAAATTTCCATATTCACAGGATCAATATCTAGCCCTTTAAGTGATAAGACAAAAATAGCAGCTCAAATCAAACCTATAACAATAACCAAGTTTCTCATTACTTGAGTTAAACAATCTTTAATTCTTCCTTAACAATTCAGATATATAGATTTCCAAAATTTGTAGGGAGACCATAAACATGTCAGCTCTAAACAACATAAGCATATGAATCTTTTCTTCTATGTTTGTATACCAAATTACCAAAAAGTCAAATTCCATCTCAACAAGCACTCTCTGCCACATAAACCAAAATATTGTAATTAGGTGGACAATCAAATCCATAGAAACAACGTGTCTCAGCATACACAGACTTCATTATCTACCAATGGTACTTCGAATACAAAAGACTATTTACTTAAAACAATACGGCGCAGCTTATTTATAACCTAAATCAGCAAGATACTATTCCCAGAACTACAAATCAGGCAACTTTTTCCTACCCATAGACCACCGACCCGATCACATGGGATGAGAAGAAACTTTACGACCTTCGGGTTCAACAATGAGGAGATTTATAGTCTCACCATCATTTATCATGCCATAAAAAGAAATTTTTTTTAAAAAAAGTCCAAATTGGCAACAATAAGATTCTCACCAAATGAAACAACATCTTACCTTCTCAAAAAAATATTTTCTGCCCTTGCATTCAACATTTTCACTACATAAAAAATAGAAATTTACATACTTAAACGTGTAAAAAATTATGGCATATAATTAGTTTACATACTCAAAATGACATTCAACCTTTAAGCTAGAAGACGTTGGACATCTTGGACAAGTGTTGGATCACAAAAAATTTGAGCAAGTTGGCGTCCTCCTCTTTGTAATCTTTCTTTGTTGATATGAGGAATTTTGTACTTGTTAGATCCATGAACTTTCACTATCTTAGTCATGCACAATTGCAGTGCCAAGAATACAAAATTTGACTTTTCCACTAAGAACTCATCAAATGAATTCTCAACAGCTACAACAAGCTCATCTATGGTTCTTGAAATTTACTTTTCCTACAATGATTGTATAGCTCTAAAAAATCCAAGATCTAAAACATTTAAATCGGGGGCCTTTGATGGTTGATTCATCAATTGAATATCAAAACTATCACTTGTGGCAACCTCAATAAATTCTGTATCATTTAGATCGATATGTGTCCTACAATTATCTTGTTGAATAAATATATTACCATTTGAATCTTGTGGCCACTTCTCTTTTATAGCCTGTATAATTTTCTCAAACGTAAATTATTTCTTTATATCCCTAATAATAGATGGTATTAGTTTGTCTCAATAGTTCCAACCATACGATTTGCACTATTTCGCTTTGCTCGTTCCTTAAATGTGAAAGGAAATATACCAATCTTTCCAGAGAATGTCTCATTTCCATCAAATCTAGGTCGAGCCAAAGCAGCTAAGAACATGACCTTAGGAATAAAATTCTTGCTCTTAAACATTCGCAAAGGATCTTCTTCATCCTTTAGAAAATAATAAGTTTCTTTCTTTTTTGACATGAAAAACCATTAATCATCAATATGGACTACATTAAGCATGTCCAAAAATTTCAGATGAGTCCCTGAACTTTCCCTATCAAGCATTGAGATACAAAAGTTCATTCTAACTTTTATCTTTTCTTCCTTCAAATATGGCTTTATGGCATTTGAGTGTCTCCTTAATTCACCCAAAGACAAACACCATGACACTGAAGTTTTGTTCATACCCAAAACATTAGCAAGAGATCGAATAGTTGTTCGTTGGTTTAAATTTATCTCTTGAACACTGTTAATATCAACTTCAATCCTTTTACGGCCACAATTTTTTGTCTTATTATGAGCAACTTCAACTAATTTACTAAAACCATTTTCTTTTCCTTGTTTCCAAATCCGTTGAACTGTATGAATATATGTAGAAAATAATAAAGTTACCTCTTTCGTTGTGTCACATTTTTATTTTCCATTGATGCATCTGATCAACAAAGCTTCGTAGATACATCGTCGTCGGTCATTAGACAAAAACATCCGTTTAGATCCGACTTGTTGTTGCAATTCATTACCCTGCCCTACAATAAAGTAAGGAAAGAAAAACAAAAGATTATAAAATTAAGTAATAAATATAACTAGAAAGAAAAAAATATAGAGGAAAGTATAATTTTAATGCTGGAGATTGCATAAATCAGAAACTTTTAGAGTCACTCCGATGATGCACAATAGTATAAAGCAGAAAGAAATTGCTGACTAAACCTTATCTGTCCACTAGAAGATTAATTTATAACAGGAAAAAGGATTTCACACTTTCTATTTTTTTCCATTTCAAACAATAGCACCAAGATTGCTTATTTATCTCTTGATAACCTTTGAAGCAGGAGCTTAGAAGCAAGAGTTTTTTAGTTGGTTGCATTAAAGAACAAACAAAAATGAAATTGGGTTTCTGTTAACTATCACAAATGTGCACTCCATAAGGCACTCCATAGGATATTATGCTATAAAGTGGCAATATAGTTCATGGTACAGATTCTTAAATGTGCTTGATATGGTGAAACATTATCTTAGAGATATCATTATCCAAGTAGAAGCTATCAGTGTTGAGTCAAAACACAGTACTCTTAAATGAAATGTGAGCTGCAAATTGGAAAGAAACCAACTAAAAAATTCCAAGAGAACTGCCTCTGGACCAAAACCAACCTCATTCAAGAAAGTAATAAGGTAACTCAGATGAGATATTCTATAAATTAATTTTCGGTACCACAATGCTTCTAGATTATTTTGATCAAATGAACACCTAAAAAGTGAAAAAGAAAGAGTGGATGTGCATTTGCATACAGAAGGAAAGAAGAAATAGAAAGTTGGATAGCAGGTTCTTCATATATATACAATTTGTCAGACCAAATTAATTGTACAAGTAAATTTAAAGATAAAGTACAACAGTATTGAGCTGCTGCAAAAGTTTGATTATGTTTCCTCGAGAAATAAATTTCCAACACAAAAATTTCTTTCTGCAAAAAAAAAGGGTGAGATGATCCATGCAAATACAGGCCACACTGATAAATGATTTTAAAGGAACAATAATTCAAAAATTACAAAGATTACCAGTGTTTGGAGGAGGAATCCCTAAATCCTCTGGTGGGGGTTCCGAGTTCAAATCAATGAAGCTGTTGCAATCTTCACTCAGAACCAAATTCAGAGACAATATCGATCGATTCTCTTGACTAGAGATAGAACTGTAATTCATATTCGGTTGGATATTACTCTTAGCTTAAACATTAGAATTGATGATTCGGAACCGTTGCCGTTAATTATTGCAGCTTGGAACCATTTCTTCCATTTCCCTCACTCAGTAAGAGTGAAATGAAGTTCAGACAACTTTGCCCAACTCTGCGTCACCTGTCACCGGAGCAAGTTTAGCCAACGTTGCTCAACTATGCATCGCCTGTCGTCTAAGTTCGTATTTTTCAAGTCAGGAGGTGAGCTTCAACAAAGTATTTTTAGTGTGATTTTCAAGAGAGCATGTCAAGCAGCAATTGAAAAAGATGAAATTAAGGAATTGTTTCGGGGCAAATTTTAAATTTTTCAACTAAGGAGATGAAGATAAAACGATGTCTTAAATTTTCTCAAACAACACTTTCACTTTTTAAATTATGTCTTAAATTTCTATGTTAGTCAGAAGGGTGTTTTAGGGAAAAAAAATTTTATCTTAATCTTTACAAAAAGGCTACAAACACCTTATGAAAAAAGGATGAAGGGAGTAATTTTTTTCCTTTTATGCTGACATTTAAACGTTTAATATTTTCTTTCTCAAAAAAAGTGACCATAATTTTATTTTATTTTTTTATTAAGAGTAACCATTAATATTAGATCATAAAAAATTATCTTAAAAATGCATATTATAAGTTAATTATATATATTTGAACATGAATAGTAGACAAACAAGTTTATAATGAAAATCTATTTTTATGGTTACCTTAAGCAAACCATATTAAAAAAAAAAAAAAAAAAAAATGGATGCATCTTAGTGAAGGGAAGGTCATAAACAGACCCCCTCCAAACATCGATCGGAGGGAGTCTAGAGAGGGTACTGACATTACCTTTTTGAATCCTGAGATAGAAGATGAACGTCAGAATCTCCTGTCTGTAGTCAAAAGCAGAAATCTCTGACCTTTGCCTCTACTTCGTCACACGAACGTCCACTTCCAATGTACATCTTATGAACAAGGCAACGAGAATAAACACGATTGAATTGCTAGATTCAATCATAAATATATGTTTTTCTCGTTTTTAGATTTCTCTGAACTCTCTATTTTTTCTATGTAGACGCTCTGACAGAAGAAAGACTGAACAAAAAGAGAGAGGCATTCAATCTAGAAAACCCTAGAAGATTTGGTGATAAGAAGTCTTCTGGATAAATGAATCTCGTTTCAAATTCTAATTTGAATTCAAAAACAAGAAGTCTATTAGAGAGTACTAAATTATAATTTCATCCAAATTCAATGAACCTATAAAAATACAATTCAGTCACATAATTAACTCTTAATTATATTTTGGTAAATTAATATTCGTGAATTAGTCTGAACAACTTTAGCTAATTACGTTTAGGTCCCAAGTGAGATACTACCCATTAAGCGATATGTTCTGAATGTGTGACCCATTAGGGTTCTCGTAAAATTGGAATTTGACATAAACGATATTTAATGTCATATACAATAAGCGGTGTCTATCAACACATTATTGCAATCCAATTAACGAGAATGTCGGTGTCAAGATAAAACCTTCCGTGATAAAAATAACGTGTCTTAATCTCTTTGTCAATGAAGTCATAATTGAATATGAGTCATGGAATGTGTCATATTCGTAAAGTTCAATATTTTAATTCTCAGCCTCAAGTAGATTAACTAAACCGAATAAGATAAATCTCTCATATCTACTTATTCGAGCATGCCCATGCATTTCACAATCTTACTCACCCAAGAATGCTCGAAATCACTCTCTTGTTATATGAGAGGGACAAATCTATCTTGATCATTCAACATTCCACAGCACAAATTAGGACATACTCTATACCAGCCTTTATTGTCCACTCAGTTAAGAGTGACGTTTGACAATATCAAAGTATGTAATCTTTCATGTAGGAATCTCTGATGACCTCAAGTCAAAAGATGAGACATAATTATCACAAAGATATCACTCATATAACAATCCATGAAGTGATTTCATGGCGGCTCAATCCAGTACACGATACTCTACCTGTACCTATGTGATAATTTGATATCTCATATCCATGACGACTATCATCAATCAACACATACTAGTCTTAGTGTGTTATTGATATCCTAATCTCAATAACACTTGACTAAGGACGTTTTAATAATAGAAATAAACTATTCTAAAGACATTACATAATTTATTTAATGAAACGTAGATATAAAAGTAAATTATATAATGATATCAATAGCATCATGATACAAAGTTATGCCAACTACGTAAAATCATTATATGTTCTTAGGGCATATCCAACACTTGGGTTGACATATAGTGCGACATGTCAGATATATTGGGTCATATGGGATTTCCTCGTTCCCTCCCACAATCGAGATATCCTTTGTTTCACCCAATAAAGATTCATTGAATCATCAAAAGTTTAGAGCATGAAGTACAATTAATCAATTTTGGGAGGATTCATATTACTATTGTCACTTCGAATATTTTAGGGCTGTCTTGGTTGGACTAAAAAAAATGAAGTATCCAGGCTCCATTTAGAAAAACCCAACTGAATTGGTAATATATCTATGATTATGAGTTCTATCAGAAATGCTTCAATAGAGTCGATCTTAATTTGTCAATGAACAAACTCGATAGAAGTGAATTGAAAAGTAGAAAGTCATAATAAAAAAAAAAATGGTAACATGGGAGTGCTTGTCCTATATGAGCAAATCCAAATCGTGTGAATCTCTACCCGGAGTTTATGTATTTATGCAAACTTATGAAAAGTATTTTCTTCATCTAATTATTTGCAAATACTCTCCTTTTTATTGAAAGGATTATGCATATGATTGAGTGAATGCATGTTTAAAAGTTTTATATAAATATAATTCTTTTTCAACTGAGACGGGAATGGAATTACTAATGGGTCCCATGTACTCTCACACCACCTTTTTCCTCTTTTTCTCTTCTTTTGTAGGTGATTTAATACTTTTTGGTTAGATTAGAGAAGTAATTGAAGTTATGTAGTTGATTAAGCAGTTGCAGCTCTATTCGGCGCTGGTTCGGTTGTTTTCCTCCTTCCTTAGTTTGTTCTTTCAACCTTGCTTCAAGCTTTTTTATGCCAACACTTTGTACACCTCTTGACTTAGGATCTTTTAAACACAAATTGAAGTCTTCAAACTCTTCAAATAAGTCCTCCACTTTTTGTAAATTATATATCTTCATTGATGATTCATCTTCAACAAGTGCAATCCCTTCAAACAAAGCTTCAAAATAAAATAGCTCTTCCTTCATTTGGATGAAAGCCATCAATGCCTCCTTCATCTCTGAGGCTCGTGACCTTGTGATTGGTTTGGAAGGCATTGTAGGAACTTGATTTCCATCATTTATAATATTGACAAGAGGACAGAATATTAACCATTTTTTGTTAATAATAAGAAAGTCTAATATAAGTTGAAAAGTAATATGGAATTAAAGGGTTTTGATTGAATTCTAATTTTAGGGTCCAAATCTCATAAGTCTAATCTATGCCTTTGTTCTTCTATATGCTCAAGGTTATTTTGTAAGTGTCGAACATTAACTTGAAAAATTCATTAATAAACAAACACTTATTGTAAATCTTATCTTTTTCAAAGAGTTAAATTCTATTCTTAATTAACTTCGAGACAAGCTCTGTTCTTCTAATCAACGTTACATTACCAAATCCTTTATATAGCACAACTAGAAACCATATGATTGCACACACCAATCAACTGCATATACAGTTTTAAGCTGGAAGACATCACTTCTTCAAGATCTGACTAAGTTTAATTATAATTTAGGTCTAAATCTAGAACAAATAACTATAGATTGATATTCAGAAACATTTCTTCTTCTAATTCCTCCTTTCTTTTGACTGAGGTAAGACAGAAATAGAAAATGAGCAAATGAAAAAAAGAAGAAAAAAAAACCATATAAATAAGAAACCAACCTTAATTAATTTTCATTTCATCTATAAGTCTTCTAGAAACCAACCATATAAATGGTTCAGAAGCCTGAACTACGTCTGCAGCTAGATCTTTTTTATGCATTTTTACGCTAATTATAATATTTGGAGAAAAATTAAGGCTATTAATTTCTTAGCTGTTTACGGCCATTATACATGTGCAAAATTGGGCTGACTTCTGAAATTGTTCTAAACCCTATTGTGCTGAGCTTAAGCCTTCTTAATTAATTAAGCCTAAAAATTCTCTTCAGGCTTTCCAATTCTTTAAATCTTTTTTAGGGTTCAATTTTCTACCATCCAAGTAGGAATCTTTCAAGTTAATTCAATTATGTATAATTAATTACCTGTTACTTAAGCCATTCCCTTCTCATCTGATTTAGTACTTTCAGTGAGGAATGAATTAATTATGTACAGTAATGCATTATATATAGATAGATGAATTATACTTTACATAAGATTCGACAGTAGGTTTACACTTCAAAAAATGAGTTTGAGTACAAGTTTTGAAAGATCATACTTCTGTTGAGGAAATTCTTCTGTTCTTTTGCTATACATATCGCTATACACAATCTGATTCGCTATAAAACATCAGCATCCCATTCGAAGGAAAATGACTAAAAGTGAGAGAGTGATCTAATAATAGTAAGAATATTACTTTTGAGATGGAGAATCCTTCCTGATGTTCAGCTATATAGGCCCTGCAGTTTAGGCAAATATATATATAAAAGTTTTTACCTAACTCAATATTTTATCACATCCATTCTCATCTGTTTGTTGGGAAAGGAAAAGGAGAGAAAGATTTATAAATATTGGATCCATATCTTATGACCTTTTAATTTTCCAACATGCTAGCTTTCTTTTCTCTGGCACCCTAGTTAAAATAGGTGAAAATTCCCTTTTTAAAATTCTAAAGTACCTAATTTGGTTCTATATATATGTTTTTTTTTCCCTATTTTTACTCTGTAATTAGGGTATTATATATGAAATATATCATTGATTGTACATCACATTCATCAATTCCAATTCTTTCTAATATTTAATAAGAATTAGAAAGATCAATGTATATGCTTCAGCCTCATTTTAGAATTTAAATCCATTTAATTTGTACTTACTACGGTTTAATAATTTTTTTTTTCGATGCCCAACTTTTGCTTTTCGTTTCCTTTTAAATTTATAATAGCATTTGTGATTGTCGGAATAGTTTGTTTTGATTAATTTCTTCCAGCTGTATGGGAGATCAAAAGAGAGACAGTGAGATGGGATTGTCTCTAATTAGAATATATACTACTAGTTCTCCTTTCTTTGCAACTTGTTCCTGCGGGAAGATATTGGAGAAGTGGTCCCAAAAGAGTTGCAGAAACCCTAGGATATTGCATGCTTAAACCCTAATTATGCCCCAAAGTTCTGATAAGCTCAGATTTTCAAGAACAGTACTCTTCTCACAGATGGCAAAATCCTTAAACAGTAGCACCCACACAAGTCATTAATATTACTAAATATAAGTCATCAAATGTCGTTTTTGTAAAAATTAAAGTAACTTTTTTTTTCCTAAAATATCCTCTAATTATCCTTTCAAAAATTTGAATATTATTTCATGAATATACGGTTTAAAAAAAATACCTTCAAAAAGCGAATTAACTAATAACAATGACTTATAACTAATAACAAGAAAAGTTAATTAAAAAGATTTATATTTAGTAATAGAGGGAGTATAGTTTATCATGATCTCTCCACAATTCATGTGTACAGTCACCACATCAGCATGCTGGTTTCATTCCGGCGCAATTGTGAAACCCTAATTTGAGCGGTACCTGTGAATCTTGTCCGCTTTTGACTATGCTTGGTATTAGACAACACAAGAATTTGGTTTCCTTGTAATTATCTTAAATCATATGTTATTAAACTACTATTAATTGTGACCATATTTTATTAATTAAGCTAGTTTTGTGGAGAGGATATCTCCGTTAGATATGTTACTTCCTAATTTCACTTACTAATAAGTTCAATCGCTTGAAAGTTGTCAAATCTGATTAGTTTGGTGATAAGCAACAGTATTTGGGATTGGGAAAAAAAATGAGTTCAAAATATTGAATGTTGACACCACTGCTTTGGGATTCAAATTCAAAATAGTAGCATTGATATACATCATCAAGATTCAAGATTAACAATCGCAGAAGAAAATTAAGGTGAAGGTACCTCCTCTTCCCAGGAATATTTCTAGCTATTTTGCATATATATATACACGAAAATGCTATAGAGGGTACTGTTACGGCTTTAACGGTCAAAGTTAAGAATTAACTCATTTTTATTTAAAAAATGATAATAAATTTGATCCAATACCTTTATCCTTTTAAGGTATAATATATAAAATATATTTTAAAAAATAATTTATTTCATTGAACATTTTGTTTTTTTAAAGAAGGCCATTAACTTTTATTATTAGAGACTTAATTGTACACTATATAGTATTACCATATAAATATAAATATAAATATAAACATATATATATATATTTGAACTAAATTAGGAGAAACCCCCATGGAGATATGTATCAGGTTTTAGGATTCATGATTAATATCCTTCTCTTGATATCTTTTAAGGGTTTTTAGAAGCAGCTGGAAGAACTGGAACAGTTAACTTTTCATTAACTGAAGATCAAATTTAAAAGACATCAAATTAACAAAAAATCTGTTACTGCCATGTGTTGATTATACTCCTAGAAATCAAAATAAAGCACGATAATTTACAATTAATTACCAAATTAATTCATAAATCAAAATTTGCAAACCTGAGCCACAGCTTTCATTTCATATATAGAAACCCTCCTAATTAATTTCCTCCCGACTAAATAGAAGACTTCCTCCGATCACGGCCTCCTTCTTGTCCAGATTTTCCATCCGATTGAGAACTTTCCCCCCTTTCAAGAACTCGAAAATCAAAGAGAGTTGGAGTACTACTTTGATCAACTGATTGATTAGTATTATTTTCTATATTAATAGGGTCTGGTTCTTCTTCTTCTTCTGATCTGTCTTCTGCAATAATACTATTATTTGAGGAGGCTTTGCTTTTCCGACTCTCAAACTCCCTAACCCTACGAAGGTACTTCATCATGGACTCAGCATAGTTATCAAACCCTAATGAACTCAGAGCCCAACAGATATCATCTCCGTTCACCGTCTTCCTATTCTCCTTGTGACACTTGTCCGATGCTTCTCCCGTCACAAAACTTATAAACTCGGTCGCGCATTCTTGAACTGTTTCTTTAGCCTCTTTGGAAACTTTGGCAGTCGGGGGAAGGATCTGCTTCATGATCCTTCCCACGTTGGCAATGGGAAGTAGTCTGTCATGTTGCTCGTCGACCATTTCAGATATGATGAGAATTAATGGCCGACTGCTTGGGCCGCTCAGACACCGACACGTTGCCCTTTATCAGAAAATAGGGTTTCTAGAAAGGTGAATATATATATGTGTGTGAACATGTATGTATATGGTGACATGAAATGAACATATATTATAAATGCATAGGCATGCATGGGAGGCATAAGTTGGTGGGTTTGGGCATAATACTCTTAATTCAAACCAAAGTGAAATGTTTCTGTTCATAATATGTACTAACCCACGTATGATGTAGGACCATGGAACATGGACATTGGTAGCTGGAAGAATTCCATGTGCCGGATAATATAATTTATATTTATATATATTTTGAATTCAATTAATACTATTTATATTTACTGGATTTATGAAGGGTAATATATATAACATAAATAAATAAATAAATTCTTCACTTTGTAGACTGGTGTATGTGCATGTTCAGAAGTTGTGTGTATGAATCATGGATTACAATTTCACTGTTGTGCACCCTAAATTAGAGGAACAAGATCCTACTTTTGTGCAATTACACGGATCTAAAGGTAATTCAGAATATGACAAGATACGTTATTTATTTAAAAAGATAGAATATGTTATTTCTTGTTGTAATGAAATGGAATTCGAGAAATTTATAAAGTGAAATTAAAATTGAAAAAGAAGATATTCATTATTGGAGAATGTACATAGGTGGATGTGGATGTTGGTCATACAAATCAAACAAAAAATCACAATATATAATATTACCTTTATTTAAGAGGCCTAAATACTTTAAGAGTGAATCATATTCCTTGTTAGTTGAAAATTATTGACAATCTTGAGAAACTAGCTAGAATAAAAGGTGAACTAAAGATGAAAGCTCAAGTCAAAGTTGCTGAGTAGGGCATTTTAGTTGTAATTAAGTGATATCCAATCAATTCTCTTTTATATGTATATACGCCGGGTTTTGAGAAGAATATATGACTTTTGAAATCTCAAAAAGATTGCCCCTCACACTCAAGTACCTATATATGGTCCCCTCGCGAAC
>JAOXNR010052142.1:0-17408 GCA_028571225.1 Parsonsia alboflavescens | reverse complement strand
AGTACGAGCTTATCTTGACACACAGGATCACCTCTATTACGATGATGATAATGGAAATAGACATTATCGATATCCAGCTGCCGACACTTCTGATCACGATGGACCGCACGATCCAGATCCTGATGGATGGATGCCACATTACACATCTGATGATCCAGACACAGATTAAGACTTTACTTTATGAAAGTTACGTTATTAAAGTTAAAGTTGTTTGTATGTTTGTGTTAAAGTTACTTTTACTTTTGTCATGCTTTATCATCGTTGTCTGCCACCATGTCTATGTTAGACTAAATTATTGTAATAGTTTGTGTTTAGTTTGGAATCCGAGTTTGAAGTCCGATCCTTCAGCTATAAAAGGATCTCCTCTTGTAATATTTTAGACAAAGCAGAACTTAGTAGACAAAGTTCGATTTGAGAACAAAGTCTAGTGTGAGAAAGTTGTAGTATGATATTAATAAGAGTTTTCCTATTCTCTTATCCCTGAGTTATCTCTTTCTTTCTTCATGATTTTTAAAATTTTGGTTGATAAGCATATTGAAGGTAGGATCTTGAAGAGTAAGATCTAAGGGATCTATGTCTTCTTGAATTGCTAGAAGCTTGGTTTCTCTAGCAGCCTACAAACTTCACATATGATTCAAACCAAGTCCTGTAGCTATTTGGTATCAAAGTCTGTGTTATTTCTACCCATGCGGGTTTGAATCCTGCCCCCTGCAAAATGCAAAATAATATGGGGTCGTTCCTCTTGGGCAATGCGAAGCGTGATAGAGTGCGTAAGACTTAATTAGTATCGCGATCCATTAGCTACCAGCTCTATCTGTCCATTCCCAACGTGTTCTTTGATGTCGGTGTACACCGCCTAAAGTTGTATATATTATTGTAGCAATTAAGGCTTTAAAAGAAAGAAAGAAAGAAAATAGAAGAGGAAGTGGGAGCCACCCTTATTTGACGGGTTTACCAAATAAATAAAAAAAAAGAAAAGAAGGTGGGGCCATTACAGGTCACGATTTCGTTAATCCTTATCCTCGCTTTAAGTAGTGTTGCCTCCATCAAAAATTCTTCTTCTTTCTTGTGTGGTCGTCCATGGAGCCATCTGTCAGTAATTCCGATCATCTTCATGGCTTACCAAATAATATCTTAATTCGTACACATTTCTCTATTTTTTAATTCCTAAAAATTGGACATCTGAAGTTATCCACATCCAGCCCCCAGCCCCCGATTATCACGCAAGAATAGAACGAAACAAGTTAATAGAACCATTAGAGTCTACTTAGAGATTAGTTAATTAAAAATCACTGCCCGTCCAAGTTCCTTCTGGGCGGTACTCTATGTAAATACTAGGATACAGAAGGGCATATTCTGACTATCCACGAGTCTCTCTCTTAAATCTTGATCATTAATCTCACTTAACTAACCTTCCATTTCCGTCTAATGGCTCAATCAAAAAGCCTTCTTTTTTTCTTAGTTCTCTCTATCACAGCTTCCATTTTTCCAAGAAACTCCCACCCCACGGATCCATCTGTAAGTCATGATCATTATCCTCATGGCCGAAAAGCTAAAGGGATGTTCGTGTTCGGAAGTTCTTCGGTTGACAATGGCAACAATAATTTCCTCCAAACATTCGCAAAAGCCGATTATTTGCCTTACGGAATTGATTTCCCATTGGGTCCAACTGGGAGATTCACCAATGGCAAGAATTTTGTTGACCAACTCTGTGTCCTGCTAAAGCTTCCTTATATTCCACCCTTTGCTGATCCGTCCACGAAGGGAACCAGAATTCTCCATGGAGTCAATTATGCTTCCGGCGGTTCTGGCATATTAGATGAAACCAGTGCATCTCTGGTAGGAAAGGATCCGTCCCGCTAGGGCATTTCTCTCCCTTCTGGATCTGGTCAAATATGTACAGCTGAACACAACTGCTTCCGAAACTATTCAATTTCTTCCACTTTTTAAACTCTTTTATATATCAATACATAGAGTAATTCTATAGAGTGTAGTGAACAACAGAAAGTACTCTTATTTGACAAGTGGAAATAACTTTTGCTGGTTTGCACTTTTGCAGGGCGAAGTTTTCACCATGAATCAGCAAATAGACTTCTTTGCAAATGTTACCATTCCAGAATTGGGTAGGCAAATTGGGAATGAAAGCTCTAGTGAACTAATTTCTGATTCCCTATTTGTGGTGTTTGGAGGAGGGAACGACGTATTGAATTATTACGAAAGCAACATCAATATCACTTTCGAAGCCTATATTGCAAATTTGACATCCACGTTTTCTCATCAACTCCAGGTCAGCATATGTACAAGGTTTATAAGATTTATAGATCGATCTTGATCATTTTTAAACCACGTGCATTTAATTTTTGGTAATACTTAATTCGTATTATTATCAATCAAATAATTTCATTAATGATCAAATTAATTAATATACTTATTATTGAAGATTATATGAACAGAATAGATGACCTTGAGCGAGTCCCAGTTTAACTACTTTATCCGGATTCTCTTCCGTGAGAAGTTCTTTTATTTTATTTTATTTTATTTTCTAATATCATAGGTCATAGTGTGCATGTATTTTTGAAGAAGTATTTATTATCTAATGAGTTATTTTAGTATTTTGTAGTATTCACTACTTAATCATTAAAAAAGAATATTAATGAACATATCATCTTGACTGAATTTTTAAATTAAAAATGTGGTGAAAAGTAATTTATATTAAAAGTCTATCAAAATGAAACATTCAATTGCAAAAATAATAAAATTTATATTCAAAGGGAGGAATATTTCATTTCTTGACAATTTAAGTAGTTCGTGGTTGATCCAATATTATTTCTTGTTCGAACTATGATTTCTGAAGGGGAATTTATTATAAGATGAAGTGCGAAAACTCAACTCATCTTTTGTGTTTGTTTTCCTTGCCTATTGTCGATCAAATATAGATAGAAGATGTTGAATTAAGTAAAATAGAAAGATTGAAGAAAGGGAGGGGGAAAAAAACTGGGAATCAAATTTTCAAAAAATGGTCTTAAAAATTTGTTGAAATTAACCAATGGATATTAAGCATTGATCACTTAATTATCAATTTAAATGAACTTTAATTATTGCAGACAATGTACAATTATGGAGCTCGCAAATTTGCAATCTTGGGAATTTTTCCGGTTGGTTGTGCTCCGGGGCAAAGGGCCACTAATCCAGATAAAAGTTGTGTAAAGAGAACAAATGACGCCGTTCAAGTCTTCAACGGAAAGTTGAGAAGCCTTGGAGATGACCTCATGAAAGAATTGCCTTCCTCAAGCTTTGTTTTTGTCAACTCCTACAAGATCATTGGCGATATCCTAATAAATCCACAGTCAACAGGTAAATAAATAAATATATATTTATACACAAAAATGCTATAAAATATACTGTTAAATCCTTATATGTTAATTTTTTTTATTTAAAAAAAATAATAAATTTGATCCAGTATCCCTATTATTTATTTTATTCTTTTGGGATATAATATATAATTTATATTTATGAAAAATAATTTTTTAATTGAATATTTGATTTTTAAATTTAAAATTAGATATTGATCGTTGACTTTGACCGTTAGATATTTAACAGTTCACTCTATAAAATTATCCTATAAATATAAAAATATTTATATTTATATAATCATGTGTTGAAGGGTTTTTTAATACAAATATTTTTTCAATATATTGAAGGAACTATAAGTATAGGCATTTGACCATATCAATTTATTAAAAATTGTGTAATTTCTTGTAGGGTTTGAAGATGTAAAGAACCCTTGTTGTGAACTGAGATCAACTGGAGCATTATGTCAAGAAGGAGGGAAAACGTGCCCAAATACTCATACATATGTGTTCTGGGATCATGTACATCCAACTGAAGCTGTATATGTTATTCTGGCAGAAAAGGCTTTCAATTCTCCCAACAAAGAAGAGGTCTACCCCAAGAATATTGCCAAGATGTTAGAAACTTCAAACTTAGGACTGTCCACTTCTTTCTAGTGGGGATTTGATGTTTCATGCTTTATTTTATTTTGCTTTACGTTTTCAAGCAGAATACAAAATAATAAAATAGAAATATAATTGTGGAAAAAAGATATTTTAGTTGTTTTTATTTTTTTTTAATAAAACCGTAAAGATGAATATGAGAACAATTTAACGTCTTATACACAATCCATTTAAGAATTAATTCTTTTTTTAAAAAAAAATTATGGGTAAGTTTTGTATTATCAATAACTAATTTTAATAAAAAATTTTTATATTTGTTATTCTTTATTATTAATAATTTATAGTTTTTTTTTGTTAAGTCAACATTTATTCGGCCCTTCTATCTTAAAATTTTTTTAATAAATTATCATTGGTTTGATTATTG
This sequence comes from Parsonsia alboflavescens, assembly GCA_028571225.1. Classification (NCBI taxonomy): domain Eukaryota; kingdom Viridiplantae; phylum Streptophyta; class Magnoliopsida; order Gentianales; family Apocynaceae; genus Parsonsia; species Parsonsia alboflavescens. Next base: position 13,031 of record JAOXNR010052142.1, on the reverse strand, counting down.
GAAATATATTCTTGGATAATTTTTGTATAATCAATAATTAATTTTAATAAACATTTTAAAATTTAAAAAGTAAGTCAGCACCTTTTTTTTTTCCCTTTCGTTCTGTCTTAAAAATTTTTAATAAATTATCATGTTACAGAACTGGTTAAATTATTGAAAATAAATCATTGGTTATTATTCAATAACTTATTATTGGTAGTCACTTGAATGTCCGTCATGGAGATTGTCTTGGGTTTTGAATTGGCTTATCTTGAAAAATAAATACTTAAATAAATAATAATAATAATAAATTATTTATTTGAGATTTTGCCAAAAAGCAAAAGCAAAAAAAAAAAAGAGAGAGAGAGAGAGATAAATTTTGGTTATTTTTTAAGGCATGAAAATTAGCTTATAAAAAAAGCATTAAGAGTCTCTAATTTCATATTATATTTTTTATCTTTTCCTCATAATTTTTTTTTTTTCTAACTCCCTTCTCTTTTGAAAGCCAATTATTTGCCTTACGGAAAAGATTTCGCTTGGGGTCCATCCGGAAAATTCACCAATGGCCAGATTTTTGTGGACCATCTCTATGTCCATCTAAAGCTTCCTTATATTCCACCCGTTGGTGATCCCACGACGAAGGGGACCAGAATTCTCCATGGCGTCAATCATGCTCCCGGAGGTTCTGGAATATTAGATCAAACAAGGACATCTCTGGTAATTAAGAAATTATTCATTCCTCTATGGCTTAATTTCTTTGCCCTCTGGATCATCGTCTGATCAAATACATACGGTTGAAAACAGCTGAAACTATTCATTTTAATTCAATATTTACAAAAACTTTTTTTTTCCTATTTTATCTAAAATTTTAACTTAATACCGGGTAAGTATAACTGCCAACATGGGCAAGCCCAACCCCAATAAATCCACTCAAAATGGATCAGATAGATCTATACCTAATTTGAAAGGATTATTTATTTTGAAGTCCAATTTAACCCCTTAGGCTCTGGATTAACCCATGAATCCCCCATAGATAAAATTAAATTATCAGAAATTTTAACTTCTTGCAACTAATTAAACTTGAAATTGCATACCTTTCAGGACTTGATTGTAAATGTGGGGCAGCTCCGCAAGGTGCTTCAAGACAAAGGTGACTGCAGTAATAGTGGTCTCATAGCCAGCCACCAGCAGGCCAATGATATGATTAGAGATCTCCATTTCACTCAAGAATTCTCCATTTTCATCCTTCACGAGAAACATTCCAGACAAGAGGTCTCAGCCTCCTGTAGCCTCTCCATTTCCTGACCTATTCATCTCCTTTTTCCTCTCTGTTAGATTCTCAAAAGCTATTGCCGCACCAGTTTGCCAACTTTAATTGCACCATTATAAGCCGTGCCGGGGAGATCAATTGGAACAGAGAGCCACCCATTTGTAACAAGGTGGAAAGGATCAGCCAGCTTCATGATTTCTGCAGGATCCACTTTGCTCATAAACAGCCTACACGCCAAATCGAATGTGTATTTTTTCGACACAGGGAAAACCTTCACTTCCTTATGAGGTGTCCATTCTGTTTCAATGTGTTCCGAGCCATTGCATCCATGATAGGAATGTATTGCTTCAGAGCTTCAGGCTTGAGAATATCATGAAGGAAGCTTCTTTTTAAAGCAGAAACTTCCTGCAAGGAATTCTCAACAAATTCGGGGAACAACAGGGCCTTCTTCATTGATAGTGGCCACCATGAAGACAAGAGTTTGCTGTAATTGATGAAGAGAAATTTGTTTCCTTGAGCACCACAAATTTTTCCCAACAAGGAGGTTTTGAACACTTCTGGGGAGTATTCCTCCATTCTATCCTTGACAACCCTTTGAGGGCCCAAGGCAAAATGTATACTTTCTCCCAGCATCGGCCATCCGGGTGGAACATTCTTGCTTCCAGCGGAGCCCCTCTTCCGAATCAAGAACAAGAGGGATATAGTCAAAGGGAGAATGGCTAGTGTTAGTATCATGATAGAATCCATGCTTTCTTTCTTTCTACTTAATTACTAGATTAAGAAAGAATTTGATCAAGGTTTGGTGTCCAAGTAAATCCAGTTTGAACTGTATTTATATTTGAAATGCATGCAAAACATAGCACCACAATCGAGTTGGAAACACAGACAATGAGAAGTATAAATAATTTTCTGAAAACCAGATATACAGAGATCGAATCTGATTCTTTATTTGTTCAAATTGGCAATTAATGACAGAAAATGGCATTGGACTAAAGGGAACAAAAGTGTTTTCAATCATTCTTAACAAAATGTCAATGGCTAAGAAATGGAATTATAACCATACAGGTTAAGTATGCGATGACGCTATATATGAATCGTGACAATAACAGCATGAACAAGAAGATACTAAATTTATTAATTTAATTAATTGTGGATGAGGACAAATAATTTCTACAAAGAATATTTCTATTTTTATTCTTTGTGATGCCATGAAATTTCCATTTGGATACACTTTCTTTTATTTTTATGATGAAATGAAATGCGGTATAATATTTTGATACATTTAGTCCATAAAATATATAGTCACCTACGAGTTTTCTCCCGATGTTCTACGTAGTATTCTTATTAATTACTACTTTCATTTCTTTTGAAAAGTAACAACTTCATTACTATGTTACAAAAAAGATTTTCATTTAAAATTCCCTCTAACACAATGAGCATAAATATTTTATTTGTTTGAAATTATTATCATACAACGAAAAAACACAAGTTGAAACTAAAAGGTTCATTACAAATATAAAAACAAGGAAGATAAAGTTGACACGCTGCTCCATATAGTCAAAACCATCCCCCTTAAATATTAATAGTTTTACATTACTAATAAATATAATTATAATATTTTATTTTCTTGATACAAAATTAAATACCTTTATTTATAATTTGAGTTAAACAAAATTAAATGTCACATTTCTTAAATTAGAAAAGATTATATAAAAAAAAAATGATAATATTATCGTTAACATAAATTAAATCAAAATTTTTTAATATAATCAAACTAAACCAAGTCGGCGGGCAGCACGGGAAGATGAATCTGTTGTCTGCGAACCTTGGTTGGGGTTTTCAAAGTCAATAATGGCACCTTCTGTCAAAACTGGAAAAGAAAACCTGTTCAAACATGTGAATGTGATGAGAGAGCAACCACCTATGATTAATTATATTGGATCTATTTGGACATTTAAAAAATAGTTTCTAGTTAACTTTTTAAAATTTTGAAAATGTATTTAAAGTTTTGCCGCTCTGTTCTCCAGATTCCTCCGTCATACTAAGCTTTAGCATCTGATCAACTTTGGAATGCTTTTCTATTATCCTAAAACATCACCATTCACTGTTTTTTATTTAGCAAAAATGATGATGGAGAAAGAACGTGGCAGAAAGATATAAAAATGGCCAGTAGTGGTGGCCATAGCAACCGACAGTCATGACTGAAGAAAGAGGGGAAAATTTTAAACTAAAATTTACCGGCGAACAGTAGTGGGCGTGCCGACTGAGACAAGCAAACGGAAGCGAGAGAGAAAAGAAAGAGGAGGCAAGGCAACGATGGAGAACCGCCAGCTGAACTAAACATTTATGTACAGAAGACAAGGGTAGAGGAGGGATTATGGGGAAAAAGTTGGATTTGAAACTTTTCAGCCCTCATGATCTTATTTTTCAAAATTAAAAAGTAATTTTAAAACGATATAATTTATAAACTAAAACATTCAGAGTATGTGCCGATCAATTTTCTTGATTATAATAATCTCTAACAGCTTTTGTCAAGATAAAAAATATATAAAATAAAGTATAAAACACTTTTGTTAAGATAATTAAATTATAAAAATATCTTTCTACTTTGTGATGTTTTCAAAATTACCCAACCAAGTTAGTTGCAGGCTTAATTGCAACTCTAATTTCAAATCACATTATTGGGAGTAGCAAAAACATACAGTAATCATCTCTTCCCAAACAGATTGTCCACCTCATACGATCAAAATATTACTTCAACATATCCAGAAGAAGAATTTAAAAAGAGGGTGATTGTTACGAATTTACTAGTTGAATTAAGAAATAAAAAGTGATTAAACAATAAAGAATACAATCTTACTAACTAAGTAATAAACTTCGATCTGCCACATCTGAGAAAAGAAATCTTAGGCCTTATTCCAGCACATCTAGGAAGAAAAAAAATCTTGGAAGTTGTTTTACATCAGCCATGAAAATAAGTTTTTTGTTGCCTGAACCATTGTAAAAAGTCCTTTCTTGTTTCGGTAAAAAGCATGCGATCCAGAGGAGGGAAGGAGATAACGGGGAAGACCAAAATATGACAATGAGGAGGAGAAGAAAATGAGAAAAATAATAATAATAGGGAAAAATGTCCGAATACTGATTTTGAAAATTTTGGTCTATTTCTGAACATTTTTCAAAGAAACTTGAAGGGGTCAAAGTTTGACCAAATAATGTCGTTATTCCTACACGTTTCTCTATTTATCAATTCCTAAAAATTGGACATCTGAAGTTGTCCACATGCAGCCCCCGATTATCACGTAAGAATAGAACAAAACAAGTTAATAGAACCATTAGAGTCTACTTAGAGATTAATTAATTAAAAATCACTGCCCATCCGTAAATGTCTTTTCCCTTAAATCAAAGAGAGGGGGAACAACGTGCGCCTCTTTGATGTCGGTGTACACCACCTAAAGTTGTATGTATTATTGTCGCAATTAAGGCTTTAAAAGAAAGAAAGAAAGAAAATAGAAGAGGAAGTGGGAGCCACCCTTATTTGACGGGTTTACCAAATAAATTAAAAAAGAAAAGAAGGTGGGGCCATTACAGGTCACGATTTCGTTAATCCTTTGATTTCCGGGGGAAGTCCCTTGCTGGCGAAACTCCACCCACAGGCATAGAGGCCCCTTGTGCCAGTGAAGGTAAATCGAGGGATGTGCACGAGAGGGCAGAGGACGCAACGGGGGACAATAACCGTTGGTAAAGCCAACGTTTAGAGCTTACGTCCTACTCCTGATGGGTTTCAAACCCCCGTCTGTCGTTGGAGTTAACCAAATGTCACGTCAACCTTAGCCTATGCCCATGGGGGCACGATTTCGTTAATCCTTATCCTTCGCTTTAAGTGGTGTTCCTTCCGGGCAGTGCTCGATATAAATAGCAGGATACAGAATGGCATATTATGCCTATCCACGAGTCTCTCTCTTAAATCTTAGATCATTAATCTCACTTAACTAACCTTCCATTTCCGTATAATGGCTCAATCAAAAAGTCTTTTCTTTTTCTTAGTTCTCTCTATCACAGCTTCCATTTTTCCAAGAAACTCCCATGCCATGGAACCATCTGTAAGCCATGATCATTATCCTCATGGCCGAAGAGCTAAAGGGATGTTCGTGTTCGGAAGTTCTTCGGTTGACAATGGCAACAATAATTTCCTCCAAACAATCGCAAAAGCAGATTATTTGCCTTACGGAATTGATTTCCCTTTGGGTCCAACAGGGAGATTCACCAATGGCGAGAATTTTGTCGACCATCTCTGTGTCCTGCTAAAGCTTCCTTATATTCCACCCTTTGCTGATCCCTCCACGAAGGGAACCAGAATTCTCCATGGAGTCAATTATGCTTCCGGTGGCTCGGGAATATTAGATGAAACCAGTGCATCTCTGGTAAGAAATGATCGGTTCCGCTATGGCTTTTCTTTCCCTTCTGGATCTGGTCAAATATGTACAGCTGAAATCAACTGCGTCTTCCACTTTTTAAACTCTTTTATATATCAATACATATGGTTATTCTTTAGAGTACAGTGAACAACCGAAAGTACTCTTACTTGACGTGTGGAAATAACTTTTGATGGTTTCCACTTTTGCAGGGCGAAGTTTACACCTTGAATCAGCAAATAGACTTCTTTGCAAATGTTACCATTCCAGAATTGAATAGGCAAATTGGGAACGAAAGCTCTAGTAAACTAATTTCCGATTCCCTATTTGTGGTGTTTGGAGGAGGCAACGACGTATTGAATTATTTTATTCCGAACAGAGTTAATGGCACTTTTGAAGCCTATATTGAAAATTTAACCTCTACATTTTCAAATCAACTCCAGGTAAGTAAAAGTAGTTTATATTAAAAGTCTATCGAAATGAAACATTCAATTATAGATATAAGAAAATTTATATTCGAACTGAGGAATATTTCATTTCTTGACAATTTAAGTAGCTCGTGGTTGATCCAATATTATTTCTTGTTCGAACTATGATTTCTGAAGGCGAATTTATTATGAGATGAAGTGCGAAAACTCAAATCATCTTTTGTATTTGTTTTCCTTGCCTATTGTCGATCAAGTACAGATAGAGGATGTTGAATTATGTAAAATAGAAAGATTGAAGAAAGGGAGGGGGGAAAAAAACTGGGAATCAAATATTCAAAAAATGGTTTTAAAAATTTGTTGAAATGAACAAATGGATATTAAGCATTGATCACTTAATTATCAATTTAAATGAACTTTAATTGTTGCAGACAATGTACAATTATGGAGCTCGCAAATTTGTAATCTTGGGAATTTATCCGGTTGGTTGTGCTCCGGGGCAAAGGGCCACTAATCCAGATAAAAGTTGTGTACAGAGAACAAATGACGCCGTCCAAGTCTTCAACGGAAAGTTGAGAAGCCTTGGAGATGACCTCAAGAAAGAATTGCCTTCCTCAAGCTTTGTTTTTGTCAACTCCTACAAGATCATTGGCGATATCCTAATAAATCCACAGTCAAGAGGTAAATAAATATATATATATTTATACACGAAAATGCTATAAAATATACCGTTAAATCCTTATAGGTTAACTTTTTTTTTATTTAAAAATAATAATAAATTTTATCCAATACCCCTAGTATTTAGTTTATTTTATTTTAGGATATAATATATATTTACAAAAAATAATTTTTTATTGAAGATTTGATTTTTTTAAAATTGAAATTAGATATTGACCGTTGAATTTCACCAGTAGAGATCCAACCATTCACTCTATAACATTATATTTTATAAAATCATGTGTTGAAGGGTTTTTTAATACAAATATTTTTGCAATATATTGAAGGAACTATAAGTATAGGCATTTGACCATATCAATTTATTAAAAATTGTGTAATTTCTTGTAGGGTTTGAAGATGTAAAGAACCCTTGTTGTGAACTGAGATCAACTGGAGCATTATGTCAAAAAGGAGGGAAAACGTGCCCAAATACTCATACATATGTGTTCTGGGATCATGTACATCCAACTGAAGCTGTATATGTCATTCTAACAGAAAAGGCTTTCAATTCTCGCAACAAAGAAGAGGTCTACCCCAAGAATATTGCCAAAATGTTCAACTGAGAACCATCCACTTCTCTGTGATCATGATTTGATGTTTCATGTTTTACTTTGCTTTAGGTTATTAACTAGAAAAAAACCATGGCAGATGGCACATGGAATTAATGTCAATATATGGTTGCGGGTTGTAATAAAATAAAATATAATTGGAGAAAAAAGTAACTTAATGAATCTTTTACAATTAATTATCTTTTCTTTAATTTAAAAGATTATATATAAATGTTAATTATTAACAAAAGTTCTTTTTCCAGGAAAAATCTTTTTTTATCCATGACATTGGCAATAGTATAGTTAATTTTAATTAATATTTCAGCGTACAGAAAATTCACATTAATTCATATAATTTTCAATTGTACTATGATTTATTATTGATATTTGTAAGTTATATTGTATAATAAATTCTTTAATAAAATATCTATGTATTAAATTCTATAGTTGTCAGTTGTGAAAAAATTAGACAATAATCCTTGTATTAATTAAAACTAGTGTTAAACCTGCGCAATACAAAGAAAATGTATAATTTGAATTTTCAAAACACTTTTTAATAGCAACATTTATAATTTATCGACTTAAAAGACCTTCAAAATCAAAATCCTCTTAAAAAGTTTTGACATTAGATAACACTGGACTTGATTTTTATTGATTGGGAATTGATTTACTGACATATCTTTTTAATTTAATAATTTAATTAGCTAAATCCATATTGCTCCATATAAATTCAAAATTTATTTAATTGAATTAAGTAAATTATCATAATTTTTAAAATCATCAAATCATTTTTTAATAAATCTAATTTTCATAATTTATTAATTATATTAACAAAAAATTCAAATTATATTATTCATTTTATCACATATATGGACTTTTTTTCGATAAATAGTTACATAGAAAAAAAAAATTTAAGTATATTCCCAAATCATTTAAAATCCAAAAACAAATAGTTAAAGCAATGCTCTCATAGAAAAGATTAAAAAAAAATGGTTAAACAATATCTTCTAGAATTTTGACATTTGGCATTCACTACATTTCTATTAATACAGTGTAGATTTCATATAAATCATATTTTATATTTGTAAGGAAGAGGACATTGATCTCTTCATCTAATTAATCCGTAAGGAGAGTGTGTACATATATATTATATTTTGGCATTTATTTTTATATTGAATATTCACATAACACTTGTAGATGGTTGGAGATGTCATAATAAATCCACTTTCAAGAGGTAAATAAGACATATATGATGAATTAGGGTTTTTTTTAATACAAGTTTTCAGTGGAGGAATCGTAATTAAAAGCATTTGATAATAATTAATTTGTTGAATTGTGTATTTTCTGGTAGGTTTTGTGGATGCAAAGAAGCCTTGTTGTGAATAGGAATCATCGGGATAATTATGAACAGTACAAACGTGTCCTGACAAAAGAGGGCTGCCAAAGCCCTTTATTGTTTTTTTTAGGAACATTTAAAAGAAAAAAAAAACAGCTGCTTTCATATGATAAAGGGAATGATTGAAAGATTATTTTTCATGAGGATGGAGGCGAACTGGGAGGCCTTTCTCTGGCACAGGGGTGGCATGGAAGATAATTTTCTCGTTTGGAATTGATTTTTCCGGTTGAAATCTTCGAACTATGTTATGCATGAAAACCAGAACTTCTAGGCGAGCATACTCTTTCCCAGGACACATTCTAGGACCACCTCCAAACGGCACAAAGGTATAGGGCTGAGGTCCGCTTCCCTCAAATCTTGAAGGGTCAAATTTCTCAGGATCCGGAGAGTACTTGGGATTCTTGTGTGTTGAATGCACTGTCCAAAATGTCTGCACATTACATGTTTGACAAAGTGCTTTCAGTAATTTCAACATTTTTTTTTTTTTGGAGTCCATTTTCAGTCAGCAAAAATTTACCTTCCAACCCTTTGGATTAGTGAATCCAGCATAGGTGAAGTCAGTTAAACTTTCTTTGAAGAACCCCGGGCTTGTTGGAGTTAATCTTAAAGATTCGCATGCAACATTCCAGGAGTACATCTTCTGAATGTCCTCCCAGGTTAACAACTCATTGGGTCCCTTTGTCTTGGCAATGGTCATTTGCTCTGTGAAATTATGCAATATTCCATATATAAAATTAAATTATCATAAATTTTAATTTCTTGCAACTAATTAAACTTGAAATTGCATCTAGGTGCTTCAAGACAAAGGTGACTGCAGTACTGGTGGTCTCATAGCTAGCCACCAGCAGGCCAATGATATTATTACAGATCTCCATTTCACTCAAGAATTCTCCATTTTCATCCTTCACGAGAAGCATTCTAGACAAGAGGTCTGGGCCTTCTGTAGCCTCTCCATTTCCTGCACTATTCATCTCCCTCCTCCTCTCTGTTATGATTCTCAAACGCTCTTGGCGCACCAGTTTGCCCCCTTTAATTGCACCATTATAAGCCGCGCCAGGCAGATCAATTGGAACAGAGAGGAACCCATTTGCTAGGAGGTGGAAGTGATCAGCCAGCTTCATGATTTCTGCAGGATCCAATTTGCTCATAAACAGCCTACATGCCAAATCGAATGTGTATTTTTTTCAATAGAGGGACAACCTTCACCTCCCTATGCCCATTCTGTTTCAATGTGTTCCAGAGCCATTGCATCCATGACAGGAATGTATTGCTAGAGAAATTCGGCCTTGAGAATTTCATGGAGGAAACTTCTCATGATAGCAGAAACTTCCTTACTGGAATCTCACGAAATTCAAAGGAGAACAGAACCTTCTTCACTGATTGAGGTAACCATGAAGTTAAGAGTTTGCCTTCATTAGTGAAGAGAAATTTGTTTCCCTGTGCACCACAATATATTGCCGTTTTTTCTCCAAATTTGGAAGTTTTGAACACTTCTGGGGAGTATTTCTCCATTCTATCCTCGACAAATTTTTGAGGGTCCGAAACAAACTGTATACTTTCTCCCAGTGTCGGCCATCCGGGAACATTCTTGCCGTCAGAGCTTCTCTTCCGAATCAAGGACAAGAGGGAAATAGTCAACGGGAGAATGGCTAGTGTTGGTATCAAGATGGAATCCATTCTTTCTTTCTTCTCAATTAGTAGATGAAGAAAGAATTTAAAGCGGAATTTGATGTTTCATGTTATACTTTTTTTTCACATTATTATATTCTTTTGCACTACCTTCTCCTAACTCCCAAGTCCTAACTCTCTCTATGTGAATATGCCTAGCTATAGGGACTGGAAAATTCTATCATGAATCACATCACAAATTTTTTTTCACAAAATAGTAGGTCATGTTTAGTAAAAACAAGATAATACACATTAATCTAATATGGATTAGATCCCTATTAGAATTTTTCATGCGGATTTGATCATTTGCTTTGGTTTACTTTTAGTTAGAATTGAACTCATGCAAATTGCACTCCAAAAATCTACATTATTATTGGTTGCAGTAAAATAGAAAAATATAATTTTTTAAGTATATGAGTAATTTATGGTATTGCTACTATTTTTTTTTTTATAAAAAAAAATTTTATATATTACTTTTTAGAAGATATTGATAATACATTCAAATAATTTTAAAATTTTATCATTTATGATATTTATTAATTATATTGTTTGTTAAATCATACTTTGAGAGTCTTTCTATCATAAAATGTCATTTAATAAGTTATTACGGTTACAATTAATTTAATTATTGAAAATAAATTATTGATTATTCTGTAACTTATTATTAATTCATTTATTATTTAAACTTCTACAGTAATAACGTCTGTGTGGATTTTAGGTTATAATATATATAAAGGTTTAATTATAAAATTATTGGTTTAATTAGGATTATTGAAAATTGTGTAGTAGCTACTATTTTCTATTTGATTGGTTGTTGGGCTAATTTAACTTATCAATTCAGTGGGATCTTTAAGGATATACCTTAATCAGGTGATTTTTGTCACTATGTAACTTAAATCTATGAATTTTTAATTATAGGTGAAATTGCTTTACCATATCAAAATGGAGTAGTATTTGTTAGGTATGGAACTAACTTTGTTGATTTTATAGTGATAATGAAATGGTCCCCAGGCAGTAAGTTATTTCAAAGGGTAAGGACGGGGCTCCTCGGAAGTTAGGGTGGCGGAGGGTGGGCAGGCCGGAGGCCTAAAATATATACATAACAATAAGTTTTTAATATGATTTTTATTTTTTTATTTTTCCTTCAAAACATTTCAGTGGGTGAAGTGATCAGTTGACAGACCATAGGATATAATAATATTGAAAAATAATAATATGATATATTTTCAAAGGCATTTATGTAGGACTATCCTAAAACAATTAATTATCATAGGTTAAATATATGGCTCCGTATTTCTTATTACTTTTAATTATTATTATTATTTTATATATTAAATCCTAGAAAAATTAACTTGATATTTTAAGAGACACATATTAATTTTTTTTTATTGATGTAACAGGGACACTCACACATGTGTGTATATATATAAATATATATATATATATATATATATATATAATAGAAATAGGAAACCTAAATGTAGAAAAGAAAAAGAAAAGTGACATGAGGTATTCAGTTTAAAGGACTACTCAATTTCTATTTAAATCTTTTTATTTTTTATAAAAATCTTACACGGAACTTAAATTTACAAATAAATAAAAAGAATTAATATAATATTTAAACGTTATTCTCATCATGAAAATGTACTATCAAATATATTGAGAAGAAAAATATGCATTAACTAAAGTATATACATCGTCGAAAAAAAAAATTTTACTATAAATAATATTATTCACCGTATGGAATGAGGTTTTTTTTTTCGCTCTCTATTAAAAATCTTTAAATAGAGTCCGTTTTTCATAAAATTCATTTAAGTAAAAGTTAAGTTTATAAGTGAGTAAAATAAATCGGCGTATGATTTAAAAATCATTCAATAATTCATATATATTTCTCTAGAATAATATCTTATATAGTAAATACACGTCATTTTATCAAATTTTGTGAATTTTTTATTTCTAAAATTTATTGTAAAAATAAATTGTCCGTAAACTAAAATACTCTGAAATATATAATTTTTAATATAAATCATATTTTATTTTTTAAAAATAGTTAATATAATTAGTCTTGAGATTGCACTTTCTTACTAGTGATTTCATATATGACCCTTTGGAGTTAATATCACTAATCTGGCTCTGTATCTTCTCATCCTTTTCTACATCATTAATTATGCTTTTGTAGATATATTATATTAATAAAATCTAAAAAGTTATATTAAATCTATGCACATTTTATTTAAATTGGATAATATATATTATTTTATTGGATGACATAAAAGATAGGGTTACTTTTCATTCTATATCTTCTATGTCTACGTAACAGAGTTAAGGGGATTAGAAATGCATGTCACCCCAGAATTATATGTGACTTTTATGGGTTTATTACATCATAAATCTCCAAATTTGTGTCGGCTTACCATCCAAAGCAATGTTTTCAGAATAGGACCGGTCATTGAACCAGAAAAGTTACTGATTCAAGGTTTAATGGTTCAACCGTAATTGAATCGGTAATTGAACCAATTAATTTAATAATTAAAAAATATTTTAAATTAAAATATATCAAAATAATATAATTTATTCTCAAATTAACAATATATATGCATAAAATAAATGAAAAGA
>JAOXNR010052141.1:0-17410 GCA_028571225.1 Parsonsia alboflavescens | reverse complement strand
AGAATAAAAAAACACCATACACATCAAAAACAAAAAATAAAAAAGGAAAAAAATAAAAAGAAAACTTTAGAGTCCTTTCTCGCATAAACTTCTTCCACAAGTCAAATGGCGGCTTCAGCGCCGCCACCAATCCCTACCGTCCTTGCCCAAACTTCCATCGCTCCATCTGCTCCTTCTCCAAGTTGAAGAGGATCTTTTTCCTCCCTTTTCAAACCTCAAACACCCGGCCTGGCTGTCTCTATAATACCATTGAAATGACCACAGACTTTCAAGTGAGAACCTGCTTTTTTCTTCACTAAGATTGAGATAGCGAAATTGGCAGAACCATTCAAGCTAGCACTGGTAGGAAAATTTTCTTATCGAAATCAATGCAAACCATCGGCTTCAAGGGAAATTGCTCAATCGGGTTGATTCATGCATTCCATATACTGATCCGGGTAACACATGAGGAGGATTACTGTCGTCTCTGGTTGAAAGGTGTTTGGATGTTGAATGGTGTCCCAATGAGAATCCTTAAATGGACTCCACAATCCCATGTGAAAGAAGAGCCATCAACGATCCCTGCCTGGATCGCCATTCCAGATCTCCCAATCCATTTTTTCCCAAATGAAATCTTGCATTCGTTTGCATCAATCATTGGGAAGCTCTGAAAATTGACATCCCCACTGTCAATCTATCTCGGCCAACCAAAGCAAGGGTATCTGTGGAATTAGATCTACTTCGTCCTCGGCGAAGCAGAATTTGGATCGATCAGGAGGAATCGGGTTTCTGGCAGCCAATTAAAGATTGGACATTCGGAAGATCGCTGTCATACGAAGAACTCGGAAATGAGGCCAAATTTGCAAACACAGATCGGTACTACAAAACAACATTTATCACAATAGAAAGACAAAGTCACCTATGTTTGGAAGCTTAAGCCTGTAGATACGATGGACCCGTCATTGCAGAAATCTCCGGGGAATTAGCCAATTCAGATGCATGTTGATCGCAGAGGGGAAATTCCACCTTAGAAACCAACCGCACAGGCAAAGGAAAACACGACTCAAGAGGAGAATCCTACTGTCCAGCTAGTAGAAAATCCTACTCAGTCACCCTCACTGCAGATGGAGGAGAATCCAATTCAAGTGACTAGGGAGTCTTCTATACAGCCAGTGATTCAGACACATGTTCCATCTGCAACTCAGATGCATGTACTGGAAATTCCCAATATGCTTGCTCGCATTGTTGATGGAGACTCTAGCTCAGACAGGGAAACGCCACAAAACGAGCATGGTGTAGATACTTCAACTTTTGTAGAGCATATTTCAGCCGATCAATCTCTCCCAAGTCTGCAGAGAGCACCAACACCAGTATCAGGGGCACAATTACAGGTGGCTACAAGTTCCAGCAAATCGGCCTCTAATCAGGACTCTGTAAATCCAATTCAGAAGGATAGAATCATGGACTTTATTACAGATGTTGAGGGTATTAATGTGGTTGTTGAACTACCAGAGTCGAGGGATGTACAGGCGGCTCCTCAAAGTGTCATCAAAAAGAAAAAGGACATCCCTCCTTCGAATGTCGTCACATGGAAGTAGACCCAACGAAGCTCTTCCTCCACTCCGTCAAAATGAATAAGCTTGTCATGTGGAATATTAGAGGTATTGGGAATTCCCTCTCTCTAGAAAAGTTGAAACATTACATTTTGGTGCATAGACTTCAGATAGTAGCAATTCTAGAACCCATGATTAATGCTGCATGGGTAGCTTCTTATGCTTTTAAATAAAATATGCCCAATTTCCACTTTAATTTAAATGCGAAAATTTGGCTATTATGGAGCTCGAGTTTGGGGCTGAATATTACACATTACTCAGGCCAAATGCTTTCTTGTACGGTGACAAATTATATGGGTTTGGAGGGAGTATCTCATATGTCATTTGTATATGCTTCTTGTGATTATATATTTCAGAGATTATGGTGGACGGAGATGGCTACCCTCGTAGGTTCTAATGAGCCATTGCTGATTGGGTAGGATTTTAATGTGGTTCATTCCTCGGAGAAAAGTAGGGGGTCAACAACAGCTATACGCCCAACTCGGGAATTTAATGATTGTGTGGATCAATGTGGTCTTCTCAACTTATCTTTTGTCGGATGTAATTTACTTGGTATAGATCAACTTTTCCCCCTCTA
Source organism: Parsonsia alboflavescens (assembly GCA_028571225.1). NCBI lineage: Eukaryota > Viridiplantae > Streptophyta > Magnoliopsida > Gentianales > Apocynaceae > Parsonsia > Parsonsia alboflavescens. The sequence goes on along the minus strand of JAOXNR010052141.1, from coordinate 15,241 downwards.
TGGAGATGGTTGGACAAGGTCATGGTGAATGATCTTTGGCAGAATGCCTATCATAGCACTTCTTTGGAACACCTGCCAAGAACTCATTCGGATCACAGCCCTTTGCTGGTCTCCACAGTTGCAATTGGCAGCCAAGGTCTGAGATCCTTCCGGTATTAAAATATGTGGGTAAAGCATAAAGATTTTCTTATGGTAGTTGAGACTTCTTGGCAGCAATCTGTTGAAGGAGACGGAATGTGTAGATTGGCTGAAAAGTTACACAGATTAAAGGGAGTCCTCGCAGCTTGGAACAAGACCACTTTCGGCAATGTGGAATCTAATGTGACAAAAGCTGAGAATTTGGTATCTACTCTAGAGGAAGTCTACATGGCTGAGAGCACGGAGACGAATCGAGAGGTTCTACATTGGGCATGGGCAGATTTAGTGTTTCATATAAAAAATCAAGAGGTTTTTAGGAGTAAAAAATCTAGAGTTAAGTGGCTGAAGGACGAAGAGGGCAACACATCTTACTTCTCGAAGATTTGGCACACAAGGAAGGCGGTCCTTCAAATTCAAAAAATTCAATCATGGGAGGGAGACTGGCTTACAGAGGTTCAGGATATAGGAAGGGAGGTTGTGCCATTCTTCTCGAGGCCACTAGAAGAGGAAATGAGTTGTGCACATAATCCGGATAGCTTCGTTGTCAATATACCGATAGTGATTAGCAGTTCTCAGAATAGAGAACTCTCGAAGCTCCTAAGCTTGGAAGAAGTTAGAGCAGCGGTCTTTTGGGCTGGATGGACAGAGTGCCTCAGGTGTTGATGGTTTTTCGAGCTGCTTTTACACAGCTTTTTGAAGTTCGGTTCAGCTTGATATGTTGCAGGCGGTTAGAGATTTCTAGTCAGGTTGGATGCCCCAACAGTTCACTACGACCTAGATCGTTCTTATTCCAGAGAGGAGCAATCCAACAACATTTGTAGACTTCCGGCCCATTAGTCTTTGTAATTTCACCTCTAAGGTAATTGGGAAGGTTATTTCTTTGGGTCTTGCAAAATTGCTGCCAGATCTGAGATGTCCGAACCAAGGTGGGTTTGTTAAAGGTCGAACCATTTCTGAAAATGTTTTGTCAGCCTCTGAGTTGATGCACTCGTTGAACAAGAAATGCATAGGGGGAAATATAGTTTTAAAATTAGACATGTTGAAGGCATTTGATAAGGTGAAGTGGTCTTTTCTTCTTTAGCTTTGGAGAGCATTTTCTGAACTAGATAAAGAATTGTCTTGTTTTCAACAAATTTTCAATTACCGTCAATGGGAAGTTATGTGTTTTCTTTCCATCTTCGAGAGGAGTCCGACAAGGGGATCCCTTATCCCCAACCCTATTCATCTTAACCGCGGAGGTTTTGTCAAGGGGTCTCAATAGCTTCTTACACGAAGGGGAAATTGGCGACTACATCACAGAGAACATTAACCTTCGAATTTCCCATTTAAGTTTTGCAGATGACATTGTTATCTTCACAAGGGGGCTGAAGCTGTGTTTGCGAACCTTAATTGAGTTCTTGGAGTTCTACCAGGATTGTTCGGGCCAAAAGGTGAATTTTTATAAGAGTATCTGAACAGCGCAAGGGCATGATCAAGGAAATCACGCAGTGTGTAGAACACAGTTTGCCCATTATGTATCTTGGTTTTCCAGTTTTTCTAGTTAGAGCTAAGGCTGCATATTATTCTTCTATTGTCCAAAAAATTTCTGCACACATCAATGGAAGGTAGAGGAAATATTTATCTCCTGGGGGTAGATTAATTCTCATTAAATTTGTGCTTTCGGCCATGGCGATTCACTTGTTGTCGGTCCAACAGGTTCATGGGGAGATTGAGAGTGAATTTGTTCAATTTTTCTGGGGCGATTCAAAATATGGAAGGAACCAACACTGGTGTAGATGGGAGTTCATAACTTAGCCATATCATAAAGGGGGATTGGTGGTAAGGGCGTTGTTCAGAGTGATACAAGCATACAGTTATAAAGAATGGTGGAAATTCTGTCTTACTGACTCACTTTGGGTCCGTTATCTGCGAATGATTATTTGAGGTTGGCTCTCCAGCTTGGAGACGTGTGACACAATCATCTCGTTGGGCTGAACAATTCATTGTTCCTGAAGGTACGTAAGGGGCTGTAAATTATGTTTGGTGTTTATCCCTGAATGGCATCTTCAACTTATCAAATTGTGTTTCAGCAATAGAAGGGGAAGATTTCTGAGGCTTCACATCTAAACACTTCTTCCACACTAAGATCCCCTTATCATGGTCCATCTTTATGTGGAGACTCAGCACTAAATTTTTGGCAACTGATGACACAAGATCCCAGCTGGGTTTTCACCTTGTCTCAAGATGTCATTGCCACCGATCGAGAGAAATGCTTGCCCATTTGTTTAGCAGCTGTTCTATAGCCACAGATGTATGGGAGCATTTCAATGTAGTGTTTGGCATTGCTGGAGGCTCGGTAGAGTTGGTGGATCAAATACACAATTGGACACAAGGAAGGCGACGGCTGGGATTGCGAGCAACTCTTCTCCCGGTGCTAATTTGTCATGAAACTTGGGTTGCTCGCTGTGTATCCATATATTTTGATGAATGTAGCAGCAATAACAAGATCATTGGCAAAATTGTTTGGCAACTTTATCATATTAGAAAAGCATACCATTTGCCCATTCTAGATAGTGTCTTTCACTCTCTTCTCGTCTAGGTTGCTTTGCTCTTTTATTGTAAGGCGTTTCTGCCCTCCTTCATTTAAATGAAATAAATAAGTTGGGGTTGGAAAAAAAAAAAAACTATTTAGATAATGAAGTCTTGCCCAAAAAAGTGTCAACTCTTTTAGACTTCTGGAATATTTTTCCCCCCTTTTTATCAAGCCACCCATCTTCGTCTTCCCTCATTCATCTTTGATTCGAATAACCGAAAGAAAGAAATAATGAAAATTACATCAATCTGAAAATTACATCCATAGAAGCGTTATTGAAAGTTGAAGGAGGGCAAACTTTGTTGTAAAAGTTTACTATACTCCAATTCATTAAGGAAAAACAATAAAGGAATTGTGGTTGCCCCGTGAGAGGATATAGAGATGGAGAAAGTGAGCATTAAGATTTTTCGACCACCGACTTTGTTAAAATATTAGAGTTATTTAATATAAAATTTTGAAATATATAACTCACATATGAGGAGATTTGAAATTTTTTGTGTTTCGAAGAGGAGATATTTTGGGAAATCAATTTAAGACTTTCAAATTTAAGAGAAATTAGGTCTAAAATAGTGACGGGAGAGTATTAATTCCTCAATACTCATGAGTCTTGATTCTTGAATACACATATACATAGATTAAAATATGATTTATTTATTTTTTTTCAAAAATTTATTACTTAGAAAAGTTGTCCTAAAAATGTTTATATAATTTTATTTTTTTTAAACACCATCTAGTGATGGGGCGTTAGGTAGACCCCTACGTATTTATTGAATTAGAAAATGTAGGAGGGTATAAGACGCCTTACAACACTATATAGCAGGTGGAGACCACCTTCAAAAAGCCATACTTAAATCAAAACCTTGGGTGGCCATACTTATCTTCATGACATGATAAAGTTGCCAATTAATCTTTTTAATGATCTTCTTGCTGCTGCTTAAGTCTTCGGAATGAAGAGAAGCACACCGGGCCACCCAAATTTCATAACAAATAAGTAACGGAAATCATTTTGCAAGCACCCGCAATCTACTTGCCTGTAACTTCCAGTTTTGAACCCTTTTTACTAGCTCTAATTGCCTCTTGTCAATATCAAATGCCTTGTTGTAGTGTGACCAAACTTCCACTGCTATCGGACAGCAACCAAAAATGTGTGTTATCGTTTCACTGGATTCTTTGCAATGACATCATTAGGCTAATTGGATGCCTAATTTGGATCTACATCATCAGTTGCCAAGAAATGATTCCTCAGCTTCCACATTAAAATAGACCATGGCAATAGTACTTTCAAGTGGAAGAAGTGATCTGTTGTGAACTCATCCAATTTAATCTGAAATATTAAATTGACCTACTGAAGATAAGCTCCATCTACAAACCTGATCACTTTGAATGTTATCAAGAGAAACAAATTGTTCTGCCCAATCGGATGATTGCTGCAGTCGTCTCCTAACCACGAACCTCTTTCAATTAGAGCTACATTTGGTTGAAATTTATACTTCATTTTAAAATATCTAACCCATAGAAAATCAGCCGATCGAAACTTCCACCACAACTTAATTCCATAGGCCTTGATAGACCTACCAAGCAAATGAACTTCTAGTCCTCCATTATCATATGGCCAACAGATATTGTAACACCAGTGCCTATTATGTCCAAAGTCCAAATTACCCCACAAGAAATAAGAAAATTGTAGCTCCAACTCCATGATAACCTGCTGTGGAGGATTAGTTACAGCCAACAGATAGATAGACATTGTAGAAAGCACATGCTTGATTAAAATTAACCTTCCAACTGGAGATAAATATTTCCTTGGCCAACCATTAATTCGAGCCTTTACCTTACTAATAAGAGGCTCATAATAGGAAGTCTTTGTTCTTCCTGGAAATATCGAACAACCCATGTAAACAATCGGTAATTGTTTGACAACACAACCCGTGATTTCCTTTAGCATCGTTTGCCATTGATGAGAAATGTTGGAAGATAGGTATATGGAACTCTTATGGAAATTAACCTTCTGTCCAAAAGAATCTTGATAAAATTGAAGAAATTCTATTAACTTCCTATGGGCCCTCTTCAGTAATCTTGTCAAGATTATTGTATCATCTGTAAAACACAAATGTAAAATTGGCAGACTAATATGCTCAGTATTGAAGTCACCAATTTCTCCATCACACAAAAGTTTATTTAATATCCTTGAGGGCACATCCACAGCCAATATAAATAATGTAGAAGACAAAGGATCCCCTTGACGAACACCTATTGTTGAGGGTGAAAACCCACACAACTTCCCATTAATAGTGATAGAGAACTTAATGAAAGTCAAGCAATTATGTATGAGATTCAAAAAGTGATAGCAAATCTGAACTTCTTCAACTCCTCCAATATAAAAGACCAATTAACTCTATCGAAAGCTTTAAGCAAATGTAATTTCAATATCATATCCCCCACCCCCCCCCAACAAATTTCTTGTTTAAAGAATGCACCAACTTAAAGGCCAGAAGCATATTATCAGAGATATCCTTCTCCTCAGAAACCCCTCCTTGATATGGACAAATCAAATTGGGAAACAGCTTAACTAGTCGAAGAGAGATCACCTTCCCAATTACCTTGGACAAAAAGTTGCAAAGGCTAATTGGCTTGAAGTCTGCAAAAGTGACTGAATTATCCACCTTAGGGATTATCACAATTTGAGTTGAGGTGAATTGTTGAGGAATCCTCACCCTTGCCCAAAAATCTCTCACTACCGGTAGCATGTCCAGCTTTATAACCTCCCAAAATGTTGTAAAGAATATACATGGAAAACCATCCACTCCAGACGCACTTATACCATCCAAATAAAAAACTGTTGTCCTAACTTTCTCCAAATCAGGCAATGTCGACAGCACCTTATTCTTCTCCAAATCAATTCCTTTCGGTATGGTTTCAGTGAAACTCCTAGGGTCACGCTAACAACTCGTATCCTCTGATAATAAACCCAAACAAAATGCCACTACTTCCCGCTCAATGTCCTGAATTTCTGTCAGCTAGGTCACCTCATTGTCTTTAATTTTATGAATCTCTGACACTAAATTCCTTGTATGCCAATAACCTGAGAAATATGAAGTATTACCTTCACCCTCCATAAGCCATTTGATTCTTGACCTTTGCATAAAAAAAAATCTCTTGATTTTTTAAATGAAAAACCTGATTAGCCCTAGCCTTGTGAAGCTTCTCTTGATTTTCCTTTGTGACTTCTGCCATGTATACTTCTTCCAATGTTGTAACTAAGCTCTTAGCCTGCTCCACATTGGTCTCAACATTACCATATATTTCCTTATTCCAAACCTTGAGAACATACTAATGGAGCCCAGGCTCCATCAATGCCACCGAGACCAACCACGAGGGTGAGGTCGTCAAGGATGAAGAAGGCCTTGATGACATTTGTTCAAGACAGGGAAGCACAACTTGATTTTGAAGTCATGTTCAAGGCAACAAAGCTTGATGAAGAACATACAAGTGAGGATTATAACTGGTGGGTGATTCAAGGCCTCGAGGATGATGATGGGAGGATTATTAATGAAGAACAAGGGATTGGGGTCCATAGAGGTGAAGTTGTGAACCCTAGGAAGGCTAGGAATGAAGTTGGCATGGTGTAAAACTAGTTTGGCAAGAAGATAGCACGAGAGAGCAATGAATGGCTTGAACCAAGGCCATCCGGCCCTCTACAGCGAAGCATCTGGGACCAGATGGGAGCATCGAATGCTGATTGGAAATTTGCAATAGCAATCAGGCCCCCTATCCGGTGCTACAATTCTCCAAGTCGGCGCCTGATTAGGCCATCTTCTGCACACCCTATGCAATGTTTTTCCCAAATTCTATCAACTTTGATTCATTCTTTTCGGTCCTTAACCACTTGTAAAACATATTTAGGGTTTATTACTACCTAGACTATATATAATCCCTCATATTTAATAGGAACTCTGACAAACAACTTTTTATTGAAATCAAGAATTCTCTTGGATGAAAACGTGTTCTTGTGAGTGTTTTTCCTCTAACTCTCTTAGGGTTCTTGGTTTAGCTACTCTTGGGCTTTTCTTCACTTTGGTTCAGGTGTTGATTTGTCTACCAACATCAAGAGAATGGTTGATGGTTGAAAAACATCGTAGGTCATTATACGAATTTGAACCTCTAGGTGAGTCTTAGGAAGATTTTTCTAGTTGGGGTGTTTTTGATGAACTCATGTCAATTGAAATCACATCATCTTTTGGCATCAGAGCAAAGGTTCTTCATCTTGAGGTTTGCCCACCTTTATTTGCTTTCATTGTTTCAAGGTCATTTTTGATTTCTTGAAATCTATGATCTTATATGTGTTTTTGTGATTTGTTTTCTCTACATTCATCCTAGTATCTTCTTGTGATCCTTTGTGTTTGTTGGAATTGAGCCTAAGACCAAAAAAACCAGGGCTAAATTCTATTTGTTGAGTTTGTTCATCTATCTCTACAAAAAAAAAAAAAAAAAAAAATTCCTACACAAGAGAGAAAGAAAGAAAGTGCCAAAGTTGAATGCTATGGTGAGAATTCTTGTTGAATCCTATTGATATTGATTGTGTTGAAGTAGAATTGAAGTTCTATTATGATTGAATTGCCTATTATCTTACAAATTTGAAATCATGGGAATTGGGTTTGTTGAATTCATTGACAAATTGGATCACATTTTCATTGCCCTCTAGGTGTTTGATAAAATCAATCTATGAAACTTTCTTTGAACTCCAAGAATTTGATCAATTGTTTTCATCTTACATTGACCTAGTCTATGAAATTCTATCTCTTTGTTTTGTGATTATTGAACTTTCGCTGACTAATTGAATTGAGTTGTGTGCATTACTTGGCATTTTTGCTTGAAGTGTTTGCATTGCCCAACTGAGTTGACTAATAACTTGAAAGAGAGTAGAGTGATAAAAGGCGATAGGGGTGAGTTCAACAGAGCGAGAAAAAAAGCGAATTGAAAGTGTGATACACGAGAGATACGTGAGGAACAAAATTTCCTTGTGTTTCTTGATAGTTCTTTGAAGGCATATTATGACACACGGAGCTTCACCATCTTCACAAGCATCAAACATGGGAGAAAACAATGCCGTTCTATCTACCATATTGGAGAGAATGGAGAGCATGATGAGGGATCTCCACAAACATGTTAGAATTAAGGAGAGATCTTAACACTAGGATGGATCAATTTGAAGGGAGAATAGACACCTTGGAGACACCACCTCTAATTCCTCCTATAAAAAACCAAATGCCTCAAAGTTGATGGGGAAGAGGACATCACCAAAAGGTCCAACCAAGAAGGAGGATCATCCAAGAGCAACATGAGGAAGAACAAAGTGTAAATGAAGAGGAATTTGATGTGTTCTATGGTGATAGACCAAGGAGGCAAAGAAGAGAGGATGAAATTGACAAGAACTTGGGGAGCATCAAGCTAACAGTGCCACAAGTTTATGGAGGAGATGACCCTATTGCCTACTTGGATTGGGAAAGGAGAGTTGCATCGATATTTGAATGCCATAATTACTCGGAGGAGAAGAAGGTCAAACTTGCAATTATTGGTTTTTTGGAGTATGCCATCATTTGGTGGGATCACCTCGTGATAGCTAAGCGAAGACAAGAAGCACCACCAATTGAAACTTGGGAAGAGATGAAGAGACACATGAGGAAGAGATTTGAGTCTAAGCATTACCAAAGAGACCTCCACCACAAGATTCGAACACTCACTCAAGGCTCGAAGGGTATTGATGCTTATTACAAAGAAATGGAAGTTGCCATGACAAGGAGCAATCGAGTGGGTGAAGAAAAGGAGGCTACATTGGCAAGGCTTTTGCATGGGTTGAACAAAGAGATAAGTGATATTCTTGAATTGCAACAATGTGAGGATTTGGAAAAAATGCTACAAAAGGCAATCAAGATTGATTGACAAGTGAAGAATAGGAGGGCATCCTATGGGAAAACTTATGGTATATCAAATTATGGCCCATCATGTTCCAAGACCACCAATACGTGGCCCAAGAAGGAGCAAGGAGTGACCAAAGCTACCACCAAGGAGGAGGTGCCTAAGCCAAAATTTGGTGAAGCTAGGGCCCCTCAAGGGGATAAAGGTAAAGCTCAACTTCCACCTTTTAAAGCTTTAAATGCTTTAAATGTCAAGGATTTGGCCGCTTTGCTAATCAATGTCCAAATAAGAGAATTATTCTTATGGATAAGGGGGTAGTTGAATCTGCTTGTGAAGGGGAAGAAGAGGAGCGAGAGGTTGATATTGATGATGGAAAGGAGGATGATGAAAATTAGAGTGAGGTTATTCTAGAAGGGAAATTAAATATGGTTATTTGGAGGGTGCTTAGTAGACAAACTAAGGGAGATGATGAGATACAAAGAGTGAATCTATTTCGTTCTAGATGCTTTGATTGATGGGAATCATTGTAGAGTAATTGTTGATATTGGGAGTTGTGTAAATGTTGCTAGAAAATATATGGTTGATAGATTGAAGCTTCCATGTACATACCACCCTAAACCATATAGATTACAATGGATGAATGATAGTGGAAAGGTTAGAGTGGGAAAAGAAGTGAGGATTCCATTTTCTATGGGGAAGTACAATGATGAAGTGTTGTGTGATGTAGTACCAATGCAAGCAACTCATTTGCTGCTAGGGAGGCCTTGGCAATATGACAAGAGAGTGACTTTTGATGGGTACTAAAATAAGCACACCCTAGAAGTTGATGGTAGGAGGATCCACTTGAATTCTTTGAAACCTCATGAGGCTTACATAGACCAAAAGAGACTTTCGGAGAAGATGAGAGAAGTTTATGAAGAAAAAGAGAGGAAGGAGAATGGAAAAAGTTGAGAGAAAAAGAAATAGAGAGGTTAAAAGAAAGAGGAAAAAGAAAGGAGTGAAAAGAAGATGAGTTTTCTTGCAAAAACAAGAGAGGTGAAGAGTGCTTGTGAGGGTCATAGACCTATGGCACTATTGATGTGCAAGGAATCCTTGTTTTCTAACTCTCTAGACACTAATCCCTCTCTTCCTAGTGTTATTTTCCCTCTTTTGAAGGAATATGAGGACGTCTTCCGGGAGCAGTTACCAAGAGACTTGCCACCCATACAATGAATTGAGCATCAACTCCAGCTTGTTCCGGGAGCACCTCTCCCAAAGACGCTCGCTTATAGGATGAACCCGGAGGATTCCAAAGAATTGCATAGGCAAGTGAAGAAGCTACTTCAAAGAGAATATGTGAGGGAGCATATGAGTCCATGTGTCTTTCCACTCTTGTTGGTGCCAAAGAAAGATGGGACATGGAGGGTGTGCATTGATTATAGGGGCATCAACAAGATAACAGTGAAGTATAGCTTTCAAATTCCTAGTTTGGATGACATGCTAGATGAATTGAGTGGTAGCCAATAATTTTCCAAAATCGACTTAAAGAGTGGTTTTAATCAAATTGGCATAAAGGAAGGGGATGAATGGAAAATAGCTTTTAAAACTAAACATGGCTTGTGATGCCTTTGGACTAACCAATGCACCTAGTACATTTATGAGGTTAATGAATCATGTACTTAAAGAGTGCATAGGCAAATTTGTTGTGGTATACTTTGATGATATCCTTGTTTATAGCAAAAATGTAGAAGAGCATGTTGAGCACTTAAGGCTAGTCTTTGATATCCTTAGAAATGAATGACTATTTTGTAATTTGAGTAAATGCACTTTTTTCTTGGATATGTAGTTTCTTCTAATGGTGTTCAAGTGGATGAGGGGAAAATCAAAGCAATCAAGGAATGGCCTACACCTAAAAGTGCTAGTGAGGTAAGAAGTTTCAATAGGTTGGCTTCGTTCCATCGGAGGTTTGTTCTTAACTTTATTACTATAGTAGCCCGTCTTATGGAAATGACCAAGGTCAAGGTTAAGTTTCGGTGGGAGAGTGAACAAGCTAAGGCTTTTCAATTGCTAAAATCCAAACCTGCATGTTCCCCAAACCTTTCCCTCCCCGATTTCTCTAAGGTCTTTGACATTGAATGTGATGTTGGTGGGTATAAGAGCGGTACTGATGCAAGGGGGTGAGCCTATAGCCTACTTCAATGAGAAATTAAATGGGGCTATTGAAGCAGAGTTGGTTTCAGATCAAGCTGATTCGGCTCAAGATGGGTCGGATGTGGGGCATGTTTCGGTTTAGCAAGTTTTGGTTCCACCATTAGCTCCACGACGTTCAGAACATTTGAAGAAGAGGATGTGAACTGCTTCAAGTACCGAATTGATGTCGGGCACAATTCCCGAGGTAACTGGTACGATCTTGGATTAGGCTCAAATTTGACAGGGTGACCTGGAACGCCCTAACAAATGAAAGTCACTACTATGCTATGATGTAAGGCATTTTTCGGCCATCCAGAGTCGTCTGGATGGAGTTTTGGACATTTTTCTGTTTTCAGAGGCATTGTCGTAATTTTTTCAGTTTTTAAGTGACAGTTTCGTAATTTACTATTTTCTAGAGGTATTTTAGCAATTTATTTACTTTTCGAATTGTTTGGCTTTAAGAATTGTTTTGCTGATTGTTTTTCCACAGTTTTTTTTTCAATTAAAAGTTGCCAATTTTCGACTTACCCGAGTTTTTACTACTTTGAAAATTTTTCTTCACTTGATTTAATTTTTCGGCTTCTAACTACTTCCATTGAAGTTTGATTAGAAGGAATTTTGAATCATGTTTTTTTTTTTTTTTTGCATTTCTTGTTCTGCAAGTTTATAAACAAGAACAAAACCTCAGGTTTTCGTTGAATCTCCGAAACTTGAGATATCCGAATCTCGTCAAGTCACGCCAGTTTGCTTCCGTCTGCGTCAGCTGCCTTGAATTATTCTACCTGTGACAAAGAGTTATATGCTTTGGTTAGGTCCTTAAGAAATCGGAAACACTACCTTTGGCCAAGGAAGTTCGTGATACACACCAACCACGAGTCCCTAAAGCATTTGAAAAGATAAGCCAAGCTAAGCAAGCAGCAAGCCAAATGGGTGGAGTATATCACAATGTTTCCCTATGTGGTCAATATAAACAAGGTAAAGAAAATGTGGTAGCAGATGCATTCTCGTGGAGGTATACTTTGTTTTCTACTCTTGACTCTAAATTACTTGGCTTTAAGTTTATGAAAGAATTGTGTGTTAATCAGGATGATTTTAAAGATTTGTATCTTGCTTGTGAAAAGGGTGCTTGTGATAAATTTTATGTACATGATGGACATTTTTTTAGAGAAAGTAGATTATGGTGCCTAAATGTTCTATGAGGAAATTATTTGTTGTTGAAAGTTATGGGGTTGGCTTAATGGGTCATTTTGGCATCTCTAAAACTTTGAGTATTTGCAAGAACTTTTTTATTAGCCACATATGAAAAGGGATGTTGAGAAAATTTGTTCTAGTTGCATTATGTGCAAAAAGGCTAAATCAACAATTAAGCCACATGGACTTTATATGCCTTTGCCTACTCCTAGTGCACCTTGGGTGGATATTTCTATGGATTTTGTGTTGGGATTGCCTAGGTTAAGGAGGGGTGGGGATTCTATTTTTGTGGTTGTTGATAGGTTCTTTAAGATGGCTCATTTTGTTGCTTGTGCTAAGAGTGATGATGCTCATCATGTAGCCGACTTACTCTTTAAAGAAATTGTGAGCTTGCATGGAATTCCTAGGATAATTGTTAGTGGTAGGGATACTAAATTTCTAAGTCATTTTTGGAAGGTGTTGTGGGGTAAACTAGGGGCTAAGTTGCTATTTTCTACCACTTGTCACCCAGAAACCGATGGCCCAACGAAAGTGGTCAATAGAGCTTTGGGGACTTTGTTAAGGGCTATAATCATAAGGAACTTGAAATCTTTTGAGAATGGTTTACCATTCATTGAATTTTCTTATAATAGATGCATACATTCCTCTACTTACTCTCCTTTTGAATTTGTATATGGTTTTAATTCTTTGACTCCTTTAGATTTGGTGCCTTTGCCTTTAGATGAGATGCATAGTCTAGATGGAAAGAAGAAGGCAGAATTGGTAAAGAGCATGCATGCTAAGGCAAGGGATAACATCCATGCAGAAAACCTAAAGTATGCCAAGCAAAATAACAAGGGAAGGAAGGCCATGAATTTGAAGTTGGTGATTGAATTTGGGTAATTTCTGAAATTAGTGTTCCACATCTCCGAAAGTCTAAGCTTGATCCTTGAATGGATGGTCCCTTCCAAGTCCTAGCAAAGATCAACGACAATGCTTACTAGATCGATCTTCCTGGTAAGTATCAAGTTAGTGTCACTTTTAATGTTAGTGACTTGTCTCCCTTTGATGTAGATGATAGCGATTCAAGGACGAATCCTTGGTGATGGAGACCTTGCTAAATCAATGCCATCGGGACCTATCAGGAGGATGAGGGCATCAAGGATGAAGAAGGCCTTGATGACATTTGTTCAAGACAAGGAAACACAACTTGATTTTGAAGTTGTCTTCAAGGAGACAAGTCTTGATGAAGAACATACAAGGAAGGATTATAACTTGTGGGTGCCATGAGGATGATGATGGGAGGATTATAAATAAAGAACAAGGCATTGGGGTCCTTAGAGGTGAACTTGGGAAGCCTAGGAAGGCTTGGAATGAAGTTGGCACGGTGCAAAACGAGTTTGCAACGGAGATGGCACGAGAGAGCATCGAATGGCTTGAACCAAGGCCCTCTGGCTCTCTACAGTGAAGAATCCGGAGAGGGATGGAAGCATCGGATGCCTCTGTAAATTTCCAGTAGCAATCCGGCCTCCTATCCGGTGCTGCAATTCTCCAAGCCGATGCCGAATCAGGCCATTTTCTGCACCCCCTATGCAATGTTTTTCCTGAATTCTATCAACTTTCCTTCGTTATTTTGGGTCCTTAACCACTTGTAAGATTTATTTATTTATTTAGGGTTTCTTACTACCTAGACTATATATAGTCCCTTATATGTAATAGGAAGAGAACTTTGACAAACATGTTTTTATTAAATCATGAATCCTCTTGGATTAAAACTTGTTCTTGTGAGTGTATTTAATCTAACTCTCTTAGGGTTCTTGGGCTTTTCATCACTTTTGTTAGGGTGTTGATTTCTCAACCAACATCAAGATAATGGTTGATGATTGAAAAATATCATAGGTCATTTGACTAACTTGAACCTTTAGGTGAGTCTTGGGAAAATTCTTCAAGTTAGTGTGTTTTTAATGAACTTATGTCAATAGAAATCACATCACGTGCTTTAATTGATTTAATTTACCACCAAGTTTAAGCATTCAATCCCATCAATATGTTGTTGCCAGGTGGTTTCGACAATACCCCAAAAATCATTATGTCTAAGCCACATTCTTTGGAGTCGAAAAATCCTCAGACCTTGAGTTCTATCCATTTTAGTCGAGATGAGAAGAAGGCAATGATCAGAGGGAACCCGAGGGAGGAGGCCCACCGAAGTGCTGTGAAAAGTATTTTGCCAGCTATCATTCATGAAGACTCTATACAATCTTCTAAAAAGGGGAGGATATGTAGATCTATACCATGTGTAGTTACTACCTACAAAAGGTAAGTCTAATAATCCACAATGCTCCACACTGTCATTGAATTCCTTTATTGGCCTAAGTGCCGGAGGAGGCCCTAATCTTTCATCAGGACTTCCAACCACATTAAAATCCCCACCCATCGGACTGGTAACCAATGTTGAGACCTCTGCCATCTCCATCCATAGCAACCATTGAGAAATATAATCACAGCATGGATAAACAAAAGACATTGTGCTAACTATCTCAAAACCCATGTGTTTCTCCACCGAACAAGATAGCATTTGGTTTGAATCCCTTATTACATTTACCAAGAAATCAGAACTCCATAATAACCAACTTTTCCCATTTGAATTAGGGTAATAATGAGGCATCTTGAGTTTAAATGCAGAAGATGCAATCCTTGAAGAACTGACCTTGGGCTCTAAAATAGCAATCATCAATGGTTTATTGACGAAAATATTATTTTTCAATTTGGCCAATGAGGCAGAATTACCTATACCTTTTATATTAAAAATTAAAAGCTTCTTCATATTTATTGATTGGAGGATGGGCTACGTCAAGACTAAAATCTTGTAACCACATTTAAATTAGGAACTTCTTTCTTCTTTTTAACCGGGTTTGGGGGTGATGATTGAGCTTCACTCATCACTGGCATATAGATTTAACTTGTATAAACTTTTAACTAAAGACATTAGTTATCATTTGAAGAGCTTAGTGTCCTTTTATATTATATTAATATAGATTATATTGGTAATGTTGTGGAATACACTACAGTGCGTAGTTAAATTTTTAACGGTCAAAATTAACTATCAACACCTAATTTTATTTTAAAATTATAAAATCGTCACTTGTTTTTAAATACCATAGCATTTTCATAGATTATATATATTTAAAGAAGAATCAATGAAGGCTAAAGAAAATTAAAAGATGATGTGATTCACTTGAATTATGGCTGGAATTTCAACATCCATATATCCAAACC